>JASAMX010023467.1:0-34338 GCA_030248175.1 Microlaimidae sp. YZB2_3 | reverse complement strand
ATTGCTGAAAATATTCGGCAAACTTCACAGAAATCACCTGCGGTCGTTTGGTGTTTTTAACGAAAAAATCGCGGGTTTTTTGTGGGCAAAACGCAATATCTACAAATATTGCACCAATGTTAAAGATCAAGGTATCAAATTAAAGTAAAAAATACCAGTTTTCTTTGAGTGTATAATTTGTAACTTAAATCGTTATACCATTTCACGAGTAGAATTGTCGAAAAAACGCTATTTTTTAGGGGTCATAACTCCTAAACCACTGAAGATATTTTGTTGAGAAAAATTTTGTGGGCTATTGGAGGCAGGGGTATGGTTTTCCAAAAAAATATTAAAATCGAAGACAAAAAGTTTGACTCCGCACCGCACCTTTAATCAACGTTAATTTAAACATAATTAATTTTCGATAAAACGTTTAAAGGTTTAAGAAGTATTAATTCCAGCAAAAAGTTTTTTGATGTTAATTTCTAAGAATATAACTAATAATTTGGTTTATTGTATTGTTTTTATAGTGTTGTTTTTGTATTATTATATAATTTTGTTTTCCAAATAATATTTTTATACTAAATAAAAATAATCAAAATATAGTTTAATTGATATAAATTTTCGTTAAAGGTTCAGTGCGGAGTCAAACTGTTTGTCTTCCATTTTGATAATTTTTTTGTAAAAAACCTTACCCTGCCCCCCAATAACCCTCAAAAATTTTTTTCAAAATATCTCCAGTGGTTTGGGAGATGTGACCCACCAAAATGGCTTTTTTCAACAATTCTGTGCTTCAAATATTGCTCAATGGGTATAAATGTTTAAGTTACAAAATATGCACTTAAAAAAGCCGCTACTTTCTACTTTAATTTGATACCTTTATTGTTAAAATTAGAGCAATATTTCCCGAGATATTGCGTTTCCAGTACAAAAAACCCGCGATTTTTTCGCTAAAATTACGAAGTGTAGGCAAAAATGTTGGGAAAACATCAAATCAGTGCCGTCGTTTGGTGTTTGTTAATTAAAAAATTGAAGTGTAGGGAAAAATGTTGGGCAAACATCAAATCACTGCCGTCGTTTGGTGTTTTTTAACAAAAAAATCGGGGTTTTTTGCACGGAAAATGCAGTATCTCGACAAATACTGTACCAATCTTAGCAATCGAGCTATCAAATTAAATTAAAAGGTAGCCGCTTTCTTTTTGAGTGCATATTTTGTAACTTAATTTTTTATATCCATTGAGAAATCTTTTAAGTACAGAATTGTCGAAAAAAGCCATTTTTGGGGGTTATATCTTCTGAACCACTGGAGATATTTTGATGAAAAAAATTTTGTGGGCTATTGAGGCAGGCCTAAGGTTTTCACAAAAAAATATCAAAATCGATGACAAAAACTTCGATTCCCACCGCATCTTTAAGAGTAATTTTACAAGTCAATCGACTAAAGTACTAAAAATACTGAGATGTGGAATCGGAATGTGCGTTCGCATCTGTCGAAACTCCTTAACTTTTTGTTGGAAAACCGTACAAAAATTTAAACGTAGTATTACTGAACTGAACATCATACAGAACGACCAATCAGCTGCGTGCCAACTATTGTCATGCAAATTAAACCACATCATTATGCAAATTATGCCTTATCTAACTTTAGTCGAATAAATAAAAATTAAAGCAAATATTTCCATAAATAATGATATGTATAAAAAAAACACAGCAACAATCCACAAAAAAATTTCAAAATTATGTGCTACTAAAAGACTGGCTTTTAAATTCAATTCATATAAAATATATAAATTTAATGTCGCTAATGATATTAAAATTAATATACACAGTAAGCCATATTTAAATCATTTTTTTACAATTCGTTTCAAAAAACATATTTGCGTTGAAATAGTGTTTACATTTAAACTGGTTAGTTCATATAAACTTTTATAAAATTTTGAATTTATTACTAATCAGGCTATAGAATAGCCAAAGCATCTTGTTAGCAGTCATAGCTTTAACACAGCTTTAACACAGCGAGCTTAGGCCTGTCGCCACTCAATCTGAAAAATTAAATTTTCTGGACAATGGATACTTCTATAACGAGTGCCACCATAAATGAAATAATAAAAGAAAACCAAATTGAAGACAATATCAATAACTCTATGTAACATAGGAAATATTGCCATTTGGTTTTATTTATTTAAGCTTGATATTTTAAACTGAAGCAAAATAAAATATAATAATTTTGTTCTTTTGTATTTGTTACGTTTTGAAATTTAAAGCTGCTATTTTAATGTTACGAATATTGCCTTTTAAAACACAAAAGTCACTCTTCTGTAGGAAAAGTGTTTTAATTTTTAAAAATATATACAAATATAGTTATGTTAACATATAGTTATTAGCATAATTATTTTTTAAAGATTACTTTGATTCAAGACAGAGTGTCGGGCATAGTGTTATCCAAAAAAAACAAATTTTAAATTGCTTAACATTGGCGAAGTTTTTCAAAACTTATACCACTGGAAAGCTTAGTGAACGAAGGCTGGTACATACTTATGTAAAAATGTAAAACAAATACAGCGTATAAACGTATGTAAAAACGTTCTTTGGACTTTGTCCAAAGGACGTTTTCACATAAGTATGAAGCAGCCTCAAGATTTCAGAATTATATTTTTTTTGCTAAGTGTTTGTAATCTCACCAGATAAATCAATTTCTTTTAATTTCTAAAAATAAAATCGGACTGAGTTTAGTCGGTATTATCTTTTTTTAATTTAATAAACCTGGAGCGCAACTGTTACTAAAAATTTCCATTGCATTTTAACAATTCAGCCAAGCCAATGTTATATAAATGACATTACATTTGAACAAATCCGCCAATATTATATGCAGGTTATCTTGTTGATTCTTAAATTCAATTCACCACTTCAGGTTTACGATTTAAGGATTTAGGTTTAAGATTTACGATAAAAAGTTTACGGTTTAATTCTATTGATTCACACTTCTCGTTTCAGATTTTAAGGTTTATACTTTTGCAAACGTATTTTTTCTGAATAATATTTAAATTGGATTTTTTAATGATAAATTTAAGCGTTTAAAGGTGCGGTATACTAAATCATGGTATATTTTTTCGCTTGGTTTTTGGTGTTTAATTAGATGCGTCAGGTTTCACTGAGTAAAAAATTGTGTATAAAAAAATAATTTTCAGCGGTTTTCTAGATATTATCGCTTCAATGAATGAATGAATGAATGAATATATTTATTTGTCAGTAAAAATAAAAAAAAATGACAAAAAGGCGAATAAAGGTGAAAACACACTGTACGTACCGCCTAGTAAACAACACAATATTTTGACAGATTTACAGAAACAATAATTCTTTGAATTTAGTTAAAGATTTACATGTAACAGTATTATTATCAAGAGAATTCCAAATATTTACTACTCGCTGTGAAAAAAAGTTCTTACGACAATCTAAGTTAAGTTTTTCTAAACGTTTTAATTTAAATACATTTCCGCATAAAGCATAGTACCAATTTTCAAAATTAAAAAATTACTAAATTTTAAGTCAACTTTTTTATTGATGATATTATAAACCATACACAAATCAAACTTTACTCTTCTTAATTCTAACGTTTCTAAATACAAAAATCTCAGTCGAGTATTATCATCGGCATAGGGCAAATTACATTTAAAAAAACAGAATTCTTGTAAAATATTTTTGTACTTTTTCAAGGCATTTAATATCGCCTATATGGTGGGACTAAACACAGGTGTATTTGTTTCTAATAAGGGGCGAATATGTTTTGTAGGCGCGGATTAAAAAAGGGATTTTTCTTTTGAAACAGCTCAGCAATAGTGATGCCCGAGAATAGGCTTTACTAGCAATTTGGGCGCGACGTATTGTAAAATCTAGGTCACTCGTATTTAATCTAAGTCACAAACTTTAACAACGTTATTTATTTCATTGTTATCCAGGCAGTAAGTTGTTTGCGGAATATTAAAATTTCCAGCTGATAAAACGGACATTTTTGAATCGATTTTGTTACCGCTCAGTGAGCCCCAAACAACAGTAAATAAATATGTACGCCGGATGAAAGATTAAAAAAACAGCTGCCACAAATGAACTGAACTGAAAATACATCATAGGGTTTATTTAAAATAAAAAATTAATAACATGCAAACAATATAATAAATAAAAAGACACAGGATTTAGTATAATTAAAATTTTGCATCTTTTCATAGCAAAATTTGCATATAAAATATCATTTAAATACATCCGATTTTTTACGAGAAAGAATGTGTTTGCAAAGTAAGCAAACAAAAACACGCCGTGGGGTGGTGTTTGGTAAAAAACATAAAATCATCGGAATAACCAAGCGATATTCTTGCTAATATCTGGAGAATCGCTGTTAATTAATTTTTTTATGTAATACAATTTTTTGAGCCAAACCTACGCATCGATTAATACCAAAATCCAAGTGAAAAAAATGCGCCATGATTTATATACCGCACCTTTAAACGCTTAAATTTATCATTAAAAAATCCAATTTAAAAAGATTATTCAGAAAAAATACGTTTGCAAAAGTATAAACCTTAAATCTGAAACGAGAAAGTGTGAATCGATCTAGCCTTAAACCAGGAAACTTTATATGTAAATTTCCTTAAACCAAATCCTTAAATCGTAAACCTGAAGTGTGAATTGGGTTTAAGAATCAAGAGATAACTGGCATATAATATTGGCGGATTTGTTCAAATGTAAATGCTGTTATCCATATACATTGGCTTGGCTGAATTGTTAAAATGCAATGGAATTTTTTAGTAACAGTTGCGCTCCAGGTTTATTAAATTAAAAAAGATAATACCGACTAAACTCAGTCCGATTTTATTTTTTAGAAATTAAAAAGAAATTGATTTATCTGGTGAGAATTACAAACACTTAGCAAAAAAAATATAATTCTCTGAAATCTTGAGGCTGGTTCATACTTATGTAAAAACAAAAACGTCCTTTGGACAAAGTCCAAAGGACGTTTTTACATACGTTTATACGCTGTATTTGTTTTTAAATAAGTATGAACCAGCCTTCGTTCACTAAGCTTTCCAGTGGGATAAGTTTTGAAAACTTCGCCAATGTTAAGCAATTTAAAATTTGTTTTTTTTCTGGGATAACACTATGCCCGACACTCTGTCTTGAATCAAAGTAATCTTTAAAAAATAATTATGCTAATAACTATATGTTAACATAACTATATTTGTATATATTTTTTTAAAAATTAAAACACTTTTCCTACAGAAGAGTGACTTTTGTGTTTTAAAAGGCAATATTCGTAACATTAAAATAGCAGCTTTAAATTTCAAAACGTAACAAATACAAAAGAACAAAATTATTATATTTTATTTTGCTTCAGTTTAAAATATCAAGCTTAAATAAATAAAACCAAATGGCAATATTTCCTATGTTACATAGAGTTATTGATATTGTCTTCAATTTGGTTTTCTTTTATTATTTCATTTATGGTGGCACTCGTTATAGAAGTATCCATTGTCCAGAAAATTTAATTTTTCAGATTGAGTGGCGACAGGCCTAAGCTCGCTGTGTTAAAGCTGTGTTAAAGCTATGACTGCTAACAAGATGCTTTGGCTATTCTATAGCCTGATTAGTAATAAATTCAAAATTTTATAAAAGTTTATATGAACTAACCAGTTTAAATGTAAACACTATTTCAACGCAAATATGTTTTTTGAAACGAATTGTAAAAAAACGATTCAAATATGGCTTATATGGGGTATATTAATTTTAATATCATTAGCGACATTAAATTTATATATTTTATATGAATTGAATTTAAAAGCCAGTCTTTTAGTAGCACATAATTTTGAAATTTTTTTGTGGATTGTTGCTGTGTTTTTTTTATACATATCATTATTTATGGAAATATTTGCTTTAATTTTTATTTATTCGACTAAAGTTAGATAAGGCATAATTTGCATAATGATGTGGTTTAATTTGCATGACAATAGTTGGCACGCAGCTGATTGGTCGTTCTGTATGATGTTCAGTTCAGTAATACTACGTTTAAATTTTTGTACGGTTTTCCAACAAAAAGTTAAGGAGTTTCGACAGATGCGAACGCACATTCCGATTCCACATCTCAGTATTTTTTACATGACTTTAGTCGATTGACTTGTAAAATTACTCTTAAAGATGCGGTGGGAATCGAAGTTTTTGTCTTCGATTTTGATTACTTTTGTGAAAACCTTACCCCTGCCCCAAAAGCCGACAAAACTTTTTTCATCAAAATATTTCCTGTGGTTCAGAAGATAAGACCCTCCACAAATGGCGTTTTTCGACAATTCTGTTCTTAAAAGATTTCTCAATGGATATAAAAGTTTAAGTTACAAATTATGTACTCAAAAAGAAAGCGGCTACCTTTTAATTTAATTTGATAGCTCGATTGCTAAGATTGGTACAGTATTTGTCGAGATACTGCATTTTCCGTGCAAAAAACCCCGATTTTTTTGTTAAAAAACACCAAACGACGGCAGTGATTTGATGTTTGCCCAACATTTCCCTTCTTTCCCTCTTCAATTTTTTAATTAGAACAAACACCAAACGAAGCGGCACTGATTTGATGTTTTCCCACATTTTTGCCTACACTTCGTAATTTTAGCGAAAAAATCGCGGGTTTTTTGTACTGGAAACACAATATCTCGGGAAATATTGCTCTAATTTTAACAATAAAGGTATCAAATTAAAGTAGAAAGTAGCGGCTTTTTTAAGTGCATATTTTGGAACTTAAATATTTATACCCATTGAGCAATATTTAAGCACAGAATTGTTAAAAAAACCATTTTGGTGGGTCACATCTCCCAAACCACTGGAGATATTTTGAAAAAAAGTTTTTGAGGGTTATTGGGGACAGGGTAAGGTTTTTACAAAAAAATTATCAAAATGGAAGACAAACAGTCTCTCCGCACTGAACCTTTAACGAAAATTTATATCAATTAAACTATATTTTTATTATTTTTATTTAGTATAAAAAATATTATTCGGAAAACAAAATTATATAATAATACAAAAACAACACTATAAAAACAATACAATAAACCAAATTATTAGTTATATTCTTAGAAATTAACATCAAAAAACTTTTTGCTGGAATTAATACTTCTTAAACCTTTAAACGTTTTATCGAAAATTAATTATGTTTAAATTAACGTTGATTAAAGGTGCGGTGCGGAGTCAAACTTTTTGTCTTCGATTTTAATATTTTTTTGGAAAACCATACCCCTGCCTCCAATAGCCCACAAAATTTTTCTCAACAAAATATCTTCAGTGGTTTAGGAGTTATGACCCCTAAAAAATAGCGTTTTTTCGACAATTCTACTCGTGAAATGGTATAACGATTTAAGTTACAAATTATACACTCAAAGAAAACTGGTATTTTTTACTTTAATTTGATACCTTGATCTTTAACATTGGTGCAATATTTGTAGAGATATTGCGTTTTGCGTACAAAAAACCCGCGATTTTTTCGTTAAAAACACCAAACGACCGCAGTGATTTTGTGAAGTTTGCCCAATCTTTCTTTCCTTCATTTCGTGAAAAAATCGACTGTTTTTCGTACGAGAAACGCAATATCTCGACAAATAATGCACCAATTTTAACGATTAATGTATCAAACTAAAGTACAAAATAGCCGCTTTCTTTGAATGCATAATTTGTATTTAAGTCGTTATACCTATTGAGCAATCTTTCACGTACAAAATTGTCATTTTGCGTACAGAAAACGCCATTTTTGGCTTAGGCTTAGGCTTAGGCTTAGGCTAATCACAGAAACTTAGGGCAAAATAGTCCAATCACAGAAAAGTAAAAATTAAATTCAACAGCATTACTTTTATAGCAGACAAAGCTATCTTAGAGCTTTTGTTAAGTAATTGGTAAATTTGCCATTTTCGGACAATGAAACCTTAAAAGTAATTAATCAAAGAATTAAACAAAACACGACCACAAAAGCAAATCTTATATTTTAATAGTTAAAAGAAAAAAGTTTTGTAACAAAATATAAAGCTTTTGCTAAATTTGTGGCCGTTTTATAGTTTCGATATTATATTTGATTGCTAAATCTACTGAAAACCAATTTTAGATTTTTAAATCTCCGTGAGTATAGGTTTGCATAGTCACCCATCCGATTATGTGACGCTATTTTATTTAGGTATTGCAAACTTTAAAGTTTCCAAATCCTCTCTTATTCTCGTGGAACTATAAGTAAGAATATATAGGAAGGGCATTTAAAGGAAAATTACAAAGGAGAGTGGGGGAACAGCGGGGTCGGGCCCATTTAAAGCCTTCCCGATAATCCCCGGTAATGAACTTCTCAAGAAAAGACGAGATGTTTAATATACCATAACAACATTTCTCCTTCTTTCCGCGGCCGAATCCGAACGGCAAAATTCTAATCGTTTCAAACGCTTATTTGCAGTTGGTTTTAAATAAAATTCGGCCAAATAATATAGATTTCAAATGAAAAACATTTTTACGTTGAAACTATGCGATAATCGCATTGCGAATTCACTCAACTGGCATTTTATATTTTTTGGATGGTAAATGTGATTATACTTTTTTATCGCTTTTAGTTTGTTGCTTGTTTTAAATATATTTACTAAAATGACTAATTTCATTACGTTGTTTTGGAATAAATATAAGCAAAACTTTAATTACAAATACGTAAACATTTGTTCAATTTCAAAAGCAAAATATAAGAATGCTTTAGGCCCGGGACAAACAATTGTTCAAAGTGTTCAAAGGATAAAAACCAAAAGTTTGACTTTGGGTAATCTAACAGCGTTTCTTTTGTTTTTTAATAATTTTTTTTAGGTCTAAATGTCACAAAAAATGTCGAACTTTTTTAGGTCTAAATGCCAAAAAAAAGCCTTTAAATTACCCAATATCGAACTTTTTGGTTTTTTCTGGAGACTTTAAACTTTACAATCAAACAATTGCGCTGCTAATTGTTTGATAAAATAGTTTTGTTCATTTGTTTTTGTTTTTTTATTGTTTTATGAATGAGTTATTCTGGTAACGGATAAATAATTTGTATCATAAAACAAAAAAATCATGATTTAGTTTGTAAATCATGATTTTTACAAAGTAAATCATTGTAATCAACAACCATTTATATTTTGCAAGATATATTATTATATTATTGTATGTATTATTGTATGTATTGTATTATATTATTATATTATATGTATAGTATTTACAATACTATACATAATAATATATCTTGCAAAATTTAAAAAAATTCTTGTTAACCAATTCGTTTAGTCTTACTTTACATTTTAAAACTAAAGTGTGATATGTAAAACTAACATTTCCTATTATGGAGAAAATAACATATTATAAAATGTTTAAAAATATCATGAAAGTCAGAAATTTTGAAAGGAATGAAGGAACTATAATATGAATTACTTATGGTAACAATATATCCATGAATTTTATTGTAATTATTTTATGAATTAATAAAATAGGATTACTTTGAGCAGCTTTTAATATAAATCAAAACGGTTAAAGTCAAGAAAACATTTTTCTAGTTGGATATTTTCTAACTGAAAGGTTAAAAAGAGTTTTTTCAGTTGTACACGAGGCTCTTTCTTGCGTAAATAATGTCTTGCTCCGTTTTTAATTTATTAATAATAATATATATATATAACAATATACTATGTCGTTTCAAAAAGGTTTTAGTATTCAACTTAAGTCAATAATATTTTCAATGGCAATAACAAAATTTTACGGAAATAGAAAAATCTTTTGATAATAAAGGTATTTTTATTACGGCGCCGTGTAATTATTTGTTTGTTGACTGTTAAAAGCGTTAAAAGCATAGAAGCGCTCTCTATGACTTAGTAAATATACTAATCTAAATTAAATGAACCTTATATTTAATTTTGATGAAAATTGTGTAGTCGAAGAAATTGAGACTATTCATACTGATTTTTTAAAAATATTTTGTGTTATTTTTTTTTAATAAATAACCTTAACTGTATAAAAAAAATTAATACGACGTTATACTTAAAATCCTTATTTAAGTTTAAATTTATTTATTGACTATCTGTAATAAATTACAATATGATGTTCAAAATTGTATTTGTGTTTATAAGAAAAAAATGGCGTTCTTTTCAAATCAGATTTTTTTGAATTAAACCTGAGGATAAGTGTGTTGATTAAAAAGTAAAAAATATGCCGACGGTCCTTTTCTTGGAAGTGTAAATTGAATTTTCAACATTTCCTAGTCACAGGCAGAGTGAAAAACTGCCTAAATGAAAATCCCGTAATTATGTTTCGCCACCGTCTACTTTAATGTTTGATTTGTGGTGAAGAATAGCCTCTGTTGAAAGTTTATTATTATATTGAAATTCAAGGTTTTAAACAACTAAGCTAAATAAATACACATTTTTATTATTACGATATAGATCTTTTTATAATTCTAACCTGCTAATTATTTATGGAAGACTGCAGACATTGACTATAAATCTAATTTAATTAATAAAAAAAATGGGATAAAAGTTTTAAAAAGACCTTCTACTGTCGTTGACAAATTGTGTAAACGTAAAATTTTTACTGGTTACACAGACGCTAAGCTTTGTAGTTTTCTTATTAAAAACCACTATAGGTTTTTTCGAATTAAAATTGTTAACTGTGTATTTTTTGACCACAGAGCTTTAAAGAAATTCACCATATTGTTGAAACTATGACAACTGTTGTAAATATATATTACAACACAACAGAAAAATGATACCCACAGTTTTCTACCTGCAAAATATATAAATTATTAATGACATAATAAACTAATGTACATTTGCATAAATTGCTTATGTATGTACGTACATAACCAAATATTGACCATAAATTGTTACTTCAGAATATCTTTTTAACTATCATTTACAAATTCAATAGAAGGATCTACTTTGTACTACTCGACCCATCCAAAACAAATATTTAGTTTGAGAAAATTTTGTTCTACCATTGTTAATTTAAGCCTAAGTTCTTGTGACCTCTTTAAAATTCTAATTGAATCAAATTTTTACTGTTACTTTAACATATTTCGATCTTCGGAGTTATTTCTTTTGTATAATATAATGAAATGGAATTCATTTTAACACAATTTAAACGGCATGTTTTAAATTAAACAATAACACCAATTATCTTGATTTTGAGAATAAAACCTGCAGAAAAGCATAAATTAAAAATAAAGAATATAGTATTAAAAACCTAAGATTAAAATTTTTTTAATAGTTTAAGATTTTGTAAAACGAAAAAATAGGTATTTCTTTCTTAGTAACATACAAAAACAATAAGACAAATTATTTGAATCCTCTATTTATTGTCTGTTTGGTCGAAAAAAAATTTTGAAGAATAAATAGCTTAAAAAATTAATTAAGCTAAAATATAAATTCATAAGTCATTTTGTGCAAGAAAGCTACACTTTTTAATTATTTGTTTTTTTATATTTGAACTTTTCTATTTCTGAAATATAACTCTAAAAATAATTTTTAACTATACTGTTGAATTATATCAAAATAATTTTTAACCATAAGATTCAAATATGCAGAAATTAAGAGAATAACAGCAATTGCATTCTTAGAGGTACTGCAATGTCGAATGATTTTCGTTATATATTTTTTAATTTTTGTGCGGGTTGTTTTGCTTTTATTATATATAGGTTAATGGAGCTATAAAAAAACTAAAATATACTATACTAAAAAATCTTATGTGGCAAAATAATATATTAATAATACTATATTAATAATATTATATTAATAAGAATATATTAATAAATAATTATGTGGAAACAAAGAATACATGAAAATTAATTAATAGGCACCTTGCACTGAAACGCAGTTTATACATGAAGTATGCAATATACATAAGTGTCACCATAATGGATAATTACCGTACTCCTACTTATCTTTTCGTAGTATGCAGAGCAACCGATAGAAAGCGCGCGAAATTACCGTATCTGCGACTCATCGTTTTCGTAGTATGCAGATCAACCGATAGAAAGCGCGCGAAATTTCGATCGGTTGATCTGCATACTACAAAAGATAAGTAGGAGTACGGTAATTATCCATTATGGTGACGCTTATGTATATTGCATACTTCATGTATAAACCGAGTTCCAGTGCAAGGTGTCTATTAATTAATTTTCATGTATTCTTGTTTCCACATAATTATTATTAATATATTCTTATTAATATAATATTATTAATATAGTATTATTAATATATTATTTGCCACATAAGATTTTTTAGTATAGTATACTTTAGTTTTTTTATCAGCTCCACATTAACCTATATATAATAAAAGCAAAACAACCCGCACGAAATTAAAAAATATATAACGAAAAATCATTCGACATTGCAGTACCTCCTAAGAAATGCAATTGCTGTTCAATAATTCTCTTTAATTTCTGCATATTTGAATCTTTCCTATAGTTTAAAAATTATTTTGATATAATTCAACAGTATAATTAGAAATTATTTTAGAGCATTATATTTCAGAAATAGAAAAGTTCGAATAGAATTAAAAAACAAATAATTAAAAATTATAGCTTTCTTGCACAAAATGGCTTATGAATTTATATTTTAGCTTAATTAATTTTTTAAGCTTTTATTCTTCTAAAATTTTTTCAACCAAACAGACAATGAATAGAGGATTCAAATACACTGTCAAATGTATTCAAATGTATATTGTTTTTGTATGTTTACTAAGAAAGAAATACCTATTTTTTTCGTTTTACAAAATCTTAAACTATTAAAAAAAATTTTAATCTTAGTTTTTTAATACTATATTCTTTTTATTTTTAATTTATGCTTTTCTGCAGGTTTTATTCTCAAAATCAAGATAATTGGTGTTATTGTTTAAATTTAAAACATCCGTTTGAATTGTGTTAAAATAAATTATTAATTATGCTATACAAAAGAAATAATTCCGAAGATCAAAATATGTTAAAGTAACAGTCAAAATTTGATTCAATTAGAATTTTAAAGAGGTGGCAAGAACTTAGGCTTCATTAACGATGGTAGAACAAAATTTTCTGCAAACTAAATATTTGTTTTGGATGGGTCAAGTAGTACAAAGTAGATCCTTCTATTGAATTTGTAAATGATAGTTAAAAAGATATTCTGAAGCAACAGTTTATGGTCAATATTTGGTTATGTACGTACATACATAAGCAATTTATGCAAATGTACATTAGTTTATTATGTCATTAATAATTTATATATTTTGCAGGTAGAAAACTGTGGGTATCATATTTCTGTTGTGTTGTAATATATATTTACAACAGTTGTCACAGTTTCAAAAATATGGTGAATTTCTTTAAAGCTCTGTGGTCAAAAAATACACAGTTAACAATTTTAATCCGAAAAAATCTATAGTGGTTTTTAATAAGAAAACTACAAAACTTAGCGTCTGTGCAACCAGTAAAAATTTTACGTTTACACAATTTGTCAACGACAGTAGAAGGTCTTTTTAAAACTTTTATCCCATTTTTTTATTAATTAAATTAGATTTATAGTCAATGTCTGCAGTCTTCCATAAATAATTAGCAGGTTAGAATTATAAAAAGATCTATATCGTAATATTAAAAATGTGTATTTATTTAGCTTAGTTGTTTAACACCTTGAATTTCAATATAATAATAAACTTTCAACAGAGGCTATTCTTCACCACAAATCAAACATTAAAGTAGACTGTGGCGAAACATAATTACGGGATTTTCATTTAGGCAGTTTTTCACTCTGCCTGTGACTAGGAAATGTTGAAAATTCAATTTACACTTCCAAGAAAAGGACCGTCGGCATATTTTTTACTTTTTAATCAACACACTTATCCTCAGGTTTAATTCAAAAAAATCTGATTTGAAAAGAACGCCATTTTTTTCTTATAAACACAAATACAATTTTGAACATCATATTGTAATTTATTATATATAGTCAATAAATAAATTTAAACTTAAATAAGGATTTTAAGTATAACGTCGTATTAATTTTTTTATACAGTTAAGGTTATTTATTAAAAAAAATAACACAAAATATTTTAAAAAAATCAGTATGAATAGTCTCAATTTCTTCGACTACACAATTTTCATCAAAATTAAATATAAGGTTCATTTAATTTAGATTAATATATTTACTAAGTCAGTCGACGCTTCTATGCTTTTAACGCTTTTAACAGTGACATAACAAACAAATAATTACACGGCGCCGTAATAAAAATACCTTTATTATCAAAAGATTTTTCTATTTCCGTAAAATTTTGTTATTGCCATTGAAAATATTATTGACTTAAGTTGAATACTAAAACCTTTTTGAAACGACATAGTATATTGTTATATATTTATATTATTATTAATAAATTAAAAACGGAGCAAGACATTATTTACGCAAGAAAGAGCCTCGTGTACAACTGAAAAAACTCTTTTTAACCTTTCAGTTAGAAAATATCCAACTAGAAAAATGTTTTCTTGACTTTAACCGTTTTGATTTATATTAAAAGCTGCTCAAAGTAATCCTATTTTATTAATTCATAAAATAATTACAATAAAAGCATGGATATATTGTTACCATAAGTAATTCATATTATAGTTCCTTCATTCCTTTCAAAATTTCTGACTTTCATGATATTTTTAAACATTTTATAATATGTTATTTTCTCCATAATAGGAAATGTTAGTTTTACATATCACACTTTAGTTTTAAAATGTAAAGTAAGACTAAACGAATTGGTTAACAAGAATTTTTTTAAATTTTGCAAGATATATTATTATGTATAGTATTGTAAATACTATACATATAATATAATAATATAATACAATACATACAATAATACATACAATAATATAATAATATATCTTGCAAAATATAAATGGTTGTTGATTACAATGATTTAGTTTGTAAAAATCATGATTTACAAACTAAATCATGATTTTTTTGTTTTATGATACAAATTATTTATCCGTTACCAGAATAACTCATTCATAAAACAATAAAAAAACAAAAACAAATGAACAAAACTATTTTATCAAACAATTAGCAGCGCAATTGTTTGATTGTAAAGTTTAAAGTCTCCAGAAAAAACCAAAAAGTTCGATATTGGGTAATTTAAAGGCTTTTTTTGGCATTTAGACCTAAAAAAGTTCGACATTTTTTGTGACATTTAGACCTAAAAAAAATTATTAAAAAACAAAAAAAACGCTGTTAGATTACCCAAAATCGAACTTTCGGTTTTTGTCTTTGGACACTTTGGACGAAATACTTTGTCCCGGGCCTAAAGCATTCTTATATTTTGCTTTTGAAATTGAACAAATGTTTACGTATTTGTAATTAAAGTTTTGCTTATATTTATTCCAAAACAACGTAATGAAATTAGTCATTTTAGTAAATATATTTAAAACAAGCAACAAACTAAAAGCGATAAAAAAGTATAATCACATGTACCATCCAAAAAATATAAAATGCCAGTTGAGTGAATTCGCAATGCGATTATCGCATAGTTTCAACGTAAAAATGTTTTTCATTTGAAATCTATATTATTTGGCCGAATTTTATTTAAAACCAACTGCAAATAAGCGTTTGAAACGATTAGAATTTTGCCGTTCGGATTCGGCCGCGAAAAGAAGGAGAAATGTTGTTATGGTATCTAAACATCTCGTCTTTTCTTGAGAAGTTCATTACCGGGGATTATCGGGAAGGCTCTAAATGGGCCCGACCCCCCTGTTCCCCCACTCTCCTTTGTAATTTTCCTTTAAAAGCCCTTCCTATATATTCTTACTTATATTTCCACGAGAATAAGAGAGGATTTGGAAACTTTAAAGTTTGCAATACCTAAATAAAATAGCGTCACATAAACGGATGGGTGACTAGGCAAACCAATACTCACGGAGATTTAAAAATCTAAAATTGGTTTTCAGTAGATTTAGCAATCAAATATAATATCGAAACTATAAAACGGCCACAAATTTAGCAAAAGCTTTTATATTTTGTTACAAAACTTGTTTAACTATTAAAATATAATTTCTTGTGGTCGTGTTTGTGTTTAATTCTTTGATTAATTACTTTTAAGGTTTCATTGTCCGAAAATGGCAAATTTACCAATTACTTAATAAAAGCTCTAAGATAGCTTTGTCTGCTATAAAAGTAATGCTGTTGAATTTAATTTTTACTTTTCTGTGATTGGACTATTTTGCCCTAAGTTTCTGTGATTAGCCTAAGCCTAAGCCTAAGCCTAAGCCAAAAATGGCGTTTTCTGTACGCAAAATGACAATTTTGTACGTGAAAGATTGCTCAATAGGTATTAAAACTTAAATACAAATTATGCACTCAAAGAAAGCGGCTATTACTTTAATTTGATACCTTGATCGTTAAGATTGGTGCAGCATTTGTCGAGTCATTGCGTTTTTTGTACAAAAAACCCTCGATTTTTTCGCTAAAAACTTGAAGTAAAGGAAAGAAAGGTTCGGCAAACTTCACAAAATCGCTGCCGTGGTTTGGTGTTTTTAACAAAAAAGGTGCGGGTTTTTTGTACGGGAAACGCAATATTTCGACAGATATTGCAACAATTTTAACAATCAAGGTATCAAATTAAAGTAAAAAATAGCCGCTTTTTTGGGTGTATAGTTTGTAACGTAAATTGTTATACTTATTGAGCAATTTGTCACGTATAGAATTGCGAAAAATGCGATTTTTGGGGGGTCATAACTTCTGAACCACTAAAGATATTTTGTTGAAAAAATTTTTGTGGGCTATTGGGGCAGGGGTAAGATTTTCACAAAAAATTACTAAAATCAAAGACCAAAAGTTTGACTCCGCACCACACCTTTAAGCCAATAAATTTTAAAATCGCTTGTTTTTTTCTAACGAAAAGGGTAATTTTTTTAAACATATTTAAGTTTTTTTAAATGAATAGCTTTTTAAACATTTTTTAAACTAGGTAGGATATCAAGTTTACCAGACATGAAATATATCAAAAATTGGGAAGATCCCCTTTTCTCAGGATCTGTAGAAATCCCAACAAACAAACAACAAACAAAATTTTGAGATAAGCCTCCAAACTGTGAAATAATTTTTCTATGGCTTTTTAAATTCCTAAAAAATCTCAAAAAATGCTTGAAGTTCAGAGTCAACCTTTTTGTCTTCAATTTGGATAATTTTTATGAAAATCTTACCACTGCTCTCAATAGCCCACAAAAAATTTTTCATCAAAATATCTTTGGTGGTTCAGGAGATATGACCACCTGAAAATCTCGTTTTTTTTTTCAAAATTCTGTAGTTGAAAGGTTTCTCAATAAGTTTAAAATTTTAAGGCATAAAAGTTTACTGAAAGAAAGCGGCTATTTTTTACTTTATTTTGTTACCTTGATTATTAAGATTGAAGCAGTATTTGTCGAGATTTTGGGTTTCCTGTACAAAAACCCCGCGATTTTTTCGCTAAATACGAAGTGAAGGAAAAAAAGGTTGGGCAAACTTCATAAAATCGCTGCCGTCATTTCGTGTTTTTAACGAAATAGTCGAGAGTGTTTTATACGGTAAACGTAATATCTCCTAAAATATTGCACCAATCTTAACAATCAAACTCTCAAATCAAAGTAGAAAATATCCTTTGAGCCTTAGCCGCTTTCTTTGAGTGCATATTTTGTAATTTAAAAACTTATATCCACTGAGCAATCTTTCAAGTACAGAATTATCGAAAAACGTCATTTTTGGGGGGTTATATGTCTCCTGAACCACTGGAAATACTTTGATTAAAAAAATTTTGTGGGTTATTGGGGGCAGGGGTAAAGTTTTTACGAAAAATTGTCAACATCGATGACAAAAACTTCGATTCCCACCGCATCTTTAAGAGTAATTTTACAAGTCAATCGACTAAAGTACTAAAAATACTGAGATGTGGAATCGGAATGTGCGTTCGCATCTGTCGAAACTCCTTAACTTTTTGTTGGAAAACCGTACAAAAATTTAAACGTAGTATTACTGAACTGAACATCATACAGAACGACCAATCAGCTGCGTGCCAACTATTGTCATGCAAATTAAACCACATCATTATGCAAATTATGCCTTATCTAACTTTAGTCGAATAAATAAAAATTAAAGCAAATATTTCCATAAATAATGATATGTATAAAAAAAACACAGCAACAATCCACAAAAAAATTTCAAAATTATGTGCTACTAAAAGACTGGCTTTTAAAGTCAATTCATATAAAATATATAAATTTAATGTCGCTAATGATATTAAAATTAATATACACAGTAAGCCATATTTAAATCATTTTTTACAATTCGTTTCAAAAAACATATTTGCGTTGAAATAGTGTTTACATTTAAACTGGTTAGTTCATATAAACTTTTATAAAATTTTGAATTTATTACTAATCAGGCTATAGAATAGCCAAAGCATCTTGTTAGCAGTCATAGCTTTAACACAGCTTTAACACAGCGAGCTTAGGCCTGTCGCCACTCAATCTGAAAAATTAAATTTTCTGGACAATGGATACTTCTATAACGAGTGCCACCATAAATGAAATAATAAAAGAAAACCAAATTGAAGACAATATCAATAACTCTATGTAACATAGGAAATATTGCCATTTGGTTTTATTTATTTAAGCTTGATATTTTAAACTGAAGCAAAATAAAATATAATAATTTTGTTCTTTTGTATTTGTTACGTTTTGAAATTTAAAGCTGCTATTTTAATGTTACGAATATTGCCTTTTAAAACACAAAAGTCACTCTTCTGTAGGAAAAGTGTTTTAATTTTTAAAAATATATACAAATATAGTTATGTTAACATATAGTTATTAGCATAATTATTTTTTAAAGATTACTTTGATTCAAGACAGAGTGTCGGGCATAGTGTTATCCCAGAAAAAAACAAATTTTAAATTGCTTAACATTGGCGAAGTTTTCAAAACTTATACCACTGGAAAGCTTAGTGAACGAAGGCTGGTACATACTTATGTAAAAAACAAATACAGCGTATAAACGTATGTAAAAACGTCCTTTGGACTTTGTCCAAAAGAGTTTTTACATAAGTATGAACCAGCCTCAAGATTTCAGAATTATATTTTTTTTGCTAAGTGTTTGTAATTCTCACCAGATAAATCAATTTCTTTTAATTTCTAAAAAATAAAATCGGACTGAGTTTAGTCGGTATTATCTTTTTTAATTTAATAAACCTGGAGCGCAACTGTTACTAAAAAATTCCATTGCATTTTAACAATTCAGCCAAGCCAATGTTATATAAATGACATTACATTTGAACAAATCCGCCAATATTATATGCAGGTTATCTTGTTGATTCTTAAACCCAATTCACACTTCAGGTTTACGATTTAAGGATTTAGGTTTAAGATTTACGATATAAAGTTTACGGTTTAAGGCTATCGATTCACACTTCTCGTTTCAGATTTAAGGTTTATACTTTTGCAAACGTATTTTTTCTGAATAATACTTTTTAAATTGGATTTTTTAATGATAAATTTAAGCGTTTAAAGGTGCGGTATACTAAATCATGGTATATTTTTTCGCTTGGTTTTTGGTATCAATCGATGCGTCAGGTTTCACTGAGTAAAAAATTGTATTAAAAAAATTAATTTTCAGCGGTTTTCTAGATATTATCGCTTCAATGAATGAATGAATGAATGAATATATTTATTTGTCAGTAAAAATTAAAAAAAATGACAAAAAGGCGAATAAAGGTGAAAACACACTGTACATACCGCCTAGTAAACAACACAATATTTTGACAGATTTACAGTATCCAATAATTTTTTGAATTTAGTTAAAGATTTACATGTAACAGTATTATTATCAAGAGAATTCCAAATATTTACTACTCGCTGTGAAAAAAAGTACTTACGACAATCTAAGTTAAGTTTTTCTGAACGTTTTAATTTAAATACATTTCCGCGTAAAGCATAGTCACAATTTTCAAAATTAAAAAAATTACTAAATTTTAAGTCAACTTTTTCATGGACGATATTATAAACCATACACAAATCAAACTTTACTCTTCTTAATTCTAACGTTTCTAAATACAAAAATCTCAGTCGAGTATTATAATCGGCATAGGGCAAATTACATTTAAAAAAACAGAATTCTTGTAAAATATTTTTGTACTTTTTCAAGGCATTTAATATCGCCTATATGGTGGGGACTAAACACAGGTGTATTTGTTTCTAATAAGGGGCGAATATGTTTTGTAGGCGCGGATTAAGAAAAAGGGATTTTTACTTTTGAAACAGCGCAGCAATAGTGATGCCCGAGAATAGGCTTTACTAGCAATTTGGGCGCAATGTATTGTAAAATTGAGGTCACTCGTAATATTTAGACCTAAGTCACAAACTTTAACAACGTTATTTATTTCATTGTTATCCAGGCAGTAAGTTGTTTGCGGAATATTAAAATTTCCAGCTGATAAAACGGAACATTTTTGAATCGATTTTGTTACCGCTCAGTCAGCCCCAAACAACAGTAAATAAATATGTACGCCGGATGAAAGATTAAAAAAACAGCTGCCACAAATGAACTGAACTGAAAATACATCATATCGTTTATTTAAAATAAAACATTATAACTACAATATAATAAATAAAAAGACACAGGAATTAGTATAATTAAAAATTTTGCATCTTTTCATAGCAAAATTTGCATATAAAATATCTTAAATACATCCGATTTTTTACGAGAAAGAATGTGTTTGCAAAGTAAGCAAACAAAACACGCCGTGGCTGGTGTTTGGTAAAAAACATAAAATTATCTGGAATAACCAAGCGATATTCTTGCTAATATCTGGACAACCGCTGATAATTAATTTTTTTTGTAATACAATTTTTTTCTCAGTGAAACCTGACGCATCGATTAATACCAAAATCCAAGTGAAAAAAAATGCGCCATGATTTAGTATACCGCACCTTTAATGGTTAACAAACATTTATTGGCACACAAATAGACATTAAAACTTATCGTTGTCTGAGCTTCAAATATCGTAGTCAATTTTTGGTTTTGTGGGTCAACGAATCTAGCATATTTTTGTTGGAACGCATGCTTGAAAGTTGTTTTAAAGCTGAAAACATTTCACTTAACAAGAATAAAATTTTGATGATTTAGGGTACATGAAGCCCCGGGGAACTTGAAGTTGGAGCTGTAAAAAGGCGATTTGGAGCCGTATTATGGGAACTTAAAGTCAAAACTAAAAATCGCTAAAAACTATACCTAAGCCTAAGCGAAACCTAAATCTAAGCCCAACCAATGCTTTCTTAAGCGCTCCAAGTTCCCAATTGTTCGCAGCTCCAAGTTTCCTATTTATGGCTCTAAAGACCCATAAATAGGACCCGTACCATTTTGATCTGCCTTTTTAAAATTTCCGCACTTCCACACAAAATATTCTTAAAAGTATTCTTTTTTTCTAACGTTAAGCCCCAATTTTGGTTTATTTCTTAGATTCCTTAACCTTACCGCAATAAACAAGTTCACCGGGAATTCGTTAAAAGGCAACTTGGGGGAGAGATGATATCATTTTATATGATTTAATTTGTTTTTAAAATTTTTTTTGTTCTAATTGCTTTTGTTTGCAAAAAAACATCACAGGTTTTTCAGAGGTACAACTTACAACAAAAAAATGCAAAATAATGATTTAATAGGAAAATTTCTTGTCAAACAATAAATCAGTTCTTAATAATGTTTTTAATTCGTAGCCCGAAACCAATTAGTTAAAAACAAAAATTTTACATAATTCATGTATATTTATTTTTAAATTTAAAAAGGTTTTAACGCTAAGTTTAGCTTTTGGGAGCGGGGCGGGGGTAGAAATTTTCTAAATGGAAGTTATACTTAAATTTCACGCATTAAAAAATAGATTTTTTGATTAATTTATAATAGCATTTTAAATAAAATATAAGATGAACACTATTTATCTATTAACGGATTAAAATTCCACTGATATTTGAGAAGTGGTATTCCTTAGTGGGGATACTGAAGATTAAACGGAGGGGTTTAAGCTGAATCAGAAGCTAAATGGATATTAGCTTCCATTATCGCTAATTTAATATGCGCGAGAAACATATTATGCTAATCCAATGAGTGGGTGACCCTTAAACACCATTACCCAATTTTCTGAAAAAAAATATTGTTGCTTATTACAAATAACGTATGCAATTTTTTTGCAAACAATTTATTTTGTTTTTTGCTACACCACTAACTATGTTTTTAGCACGTGGTTTCACCAAAAATGTACCATTTCCAGAGGTGTGTTGACACAAAAAATGTGCCGGGGTATAAAATTGCTACAAATCCAGGTCATTTTCTAACAATAAGACCGGAATCGGTATATTTTCAAGCATTTTGATACAATATCTTGTTTTTGTAGTGAAAAATGTAATCACCATCAATACTTACTGCAATGTATCTCAAAACATTTCCTGTAACATTCACATCAAACATAATTGAAAAAAAACATGCAGTAACATAGAGTTGTAAACATCAAATCTTCCAAAAATCTTATAACACTTTTTACCCGAGAAATATAAAAATAAATTTGTTAAACATATTATTTAGAGACCGAGATGATGTGAACATGAATAGAAAAACCACAGTATGTAGCCATCACAAGAAAAAAAAATGGATTCCTTGACAGTTCAAAAGTAGGTTTTATAGATTTTAAGAAATATTATCATTAAAAAAGTAATCGAATTTAAAAAAAACTTATATAATCCAGCTCTAATACTCATACATATTTATTTTTTAATTTAAAGCATTTCATTTTTTTATATAAAGACTCTATAATTCCCATATGAGGCTATTGGTGTTCGCATTTAGCAACGAGCGTTTATGGAATGTCAACACCACGAGGCGTGATTCTATAGTAAACAGAAATTAGCGGCTTCTTCAGATTTATTATCAATGTCCATCTTTCGGATGCAATTCGTTTATATTAGATAATTGCAAGACACGCCACACCACACACACAACTCCTCAGCGACGACTGTCTGTCTCTTTGAAGAATCACCCCTAGCGCTTAGTAAAAGGATACTAAGCTCAAACATAAATTTGCAGTAAATTTATTTTTTTTATTGTAGAATTTTTATTAAAAAAATACAACAAAATTATACAATTACACAGAAAAAAAAACACAAGACAATAAACACTAAACAATAAAACAAATATAGGTAAAACTATTGATAAAACATATTAGTATTTTGCAACTTTATTCTGTAGAATTTTTTTCTTTTTTCTTATTAGTTTATTCAAAAAAAAATTTAACTTGCACAGCAATAGAAATTTTAAAAAAATTCATATTTTTGTTATATACTTTCTATCCATTTTGTCCATCTATTTAATTTTCTATACTTTTTTAACATTATTTTTCATAATAAATTGATATGTTTTTAGTTTCGCAGTTATATAATTGATGAACGATTAAAGGTGGTATTTTATTATCTAATTTTTGTATATAAATAAAATATTTAGTCCATAGGCAATATTCTTGTCATTTTTGTAGTTTTTTTTTGCTTTTACATCAAATATAATGTTTTCGGTAGTTAAAGTTATTTTTATATTTTCTTTAATATTAAAGTATTCCATTGCTTTATCCCAAAATATTTAAATGGTTGGACATTTGACCAAAAATGCCTTTTAGCCTTGTAGGTAAAAACGTGGAATATTTTTCTATTAATTTTTAGCTTATTTATATCAAAATTACATTCCATTAGATAGGGTAACCCGCCTGTTTTTTTAGAGTACTCTACAGCAATTGTGCACCGTTTCGAACCCGCATCCTTTATTATTTCGTGACGACCCAAAGTGTAAGCGAAAATAGGGGCCTGCTTCATGAAAACCTTAGTAAATTCTCATTTTACAAATATAAACCTTTTTTTTGTAAAACACACGATAAAGGTTTTTCGACTTCTAATCTAGGGGGAGCATCTCCGCGCACTGCTTTGCACTGATTGGTCGCAGCCACGTCGTTTCATCTCCGCTGACCGATCAATATTTGACGTGTCGTATATCCTCTATCATGAAATTTACAAAAAATAGGCGGAGAATTGTAAAATCAAAATTTACAAACGTCTTTATGAAATAGGCCCCAGGCGCTGAAAAATTTAGACAGCCAAATTTATTGAAAAATTTGGACGATACAGGAATTGAACCCGTAACTTCCAAAGTCGACTCTCGCGTGCTATCCATTACACCATAGGCCGGACAAGGAAAGGGGAAAGATAATCGCCTTTTATTAACGCTTGCACTTTCAGTTTTCAAGGAAAGGACACAATGTTTCACGCCTTCCTACCAATAGAAGAGCTGCTCTTAGCCTCTTCGATTCAATCCGCACACCTCCACCAGCCCCAACAAGCCCGTCTATCTTCCGTAGAATGAGGGAGGGGGTACACTGGTATACATACCAGGAGGTGTGTATCGGCCACCAAATATGTGACGATTCAAGGGTAGAAGCGAAAATAACCAGGCGCTATAAAATTTAGACATTTAAATTTGGCTGACCTCCAAAGTCCACTCTGGCGTGCTATCCATTACACTATAAGCCGGACAAGGAAAAGAAAAAGATAATCGCCTTTTATTAACGCTTGCACTTTGAGTTTTCACGGAAGGGACACAATGTGTCACAATTTTGTGGATCATTTTAAACTTTATTCATAGTGAAAATACATGGTACTATAGGTCCACCCATGTCATAGTCTTGTATCATTACACTGCGTTTTATTTTTGCTATTTTTGATTGACATATGTACTGCTTTATAAATTTGTCCAATTTTTAAGCCAGCTTTCGTTTATTTCAATATTCATCTTTTGATAAACAATTTGGGGTAAACCCAATGATTTTAGTATTTGTGTTCTGCCGATTATAACAAACCTCTAGTATTCCACTGATTTAAAATTTGCTTTATCTTTTCCAGTTTACTTATAACATTTATATCGTGTATTATTTTTATCGTTGCAAAAATATACTGCTAAGATTTTAATTGTTTCAGATTCAAAGGAAATTCGATGTATAATTTGTTTGATATGCTTCAGCTTTCCCATTCCCATTCCTTTAGTTTTCTTAATATTTAGTTTTAAACCTGAACATTCTGCAAATAAGTCAAGTACTTTCAAATGCTTCTTTAATTGATTCCTCATCTTGTAATAATAATGATGTGTCATCAGCAAATTGTATTATTTTGTGTTCTCTCCCCAGTGTTTTTATGCCTTTTATATTTTGGTTGGTTCTGATAGCTATAGCTAATAATTCTGTAGCGATAATAAATAAGTATGGACTAATTGGGTCACCTTGACGCACACCTTTTTCCATGTCAAAAATTTTGTAGTATATGCATTGTTTATTACGGCTGAGTTTGCATTAGAATAAAAAATTTTAATTTAAGAAATAAATTTAGCTGGGAAACCAAAATATTCCAGAGAGCCATACATGAAATTCCAATCCAAAGAGTTAAAGGCTTTTTCGGATTATTTATAAGTCTGTTTTATGCGACTGTTTTTTATCATAAGTGCGATGGCTCAGTGGTAGTGAATTGGTCTACCATTAGCAAGTGACGGGTTCAAATTCCGCGGACGGTAGATTTTAGTTTTTTTCCTAACGAAAGATTGTCAATCTTATTTTTTGTCTTATTATTTTTCTTTTAATTTAACATGAGTAGCCCACCAAAAAATAGTCGTTTGTTTGTGTTATTTTGTTTTGGAAATTGTACTTATCGCATTTGGTTCACCGTAAAAATAGAAAACTAACCTAAATTTTTAAATGTTAATCCTGTTGAAATATGAGCTAAATAATAATGACAAATTTAAAACTAATTCGTTTAGTGTTTTGTGAAAATGAATAAATACTTACCTTATATTTGCTTTTAATGATTAGATTTACTTGTGTATTAAATAAAATGCAAATATAGTCTTAGGGAGACGAACAGTTGTTTTTTTAAGAAAATTGATTTTATACGAGGGTATTAATTACTTAGGGTCATACCATAATTTTTAGCAAAATAAACTTTTCAGACCTTTTCCGTTTGAACAAAAAATAAATTGGAATTCTAAACTACTTAATTGTTATGGTGTACCGAATGAAAGTATAAATTCCAAAAAGCATTAAAAAAAACGACTATTTTTTTGGTGGGCTACTTATGTAAAATTAAAAGAAAAATAATAAAACAAAAAATAAAATTTACAATTTTTTATAAAGAAAAAAAATTAAAAAAATGTCCGCGGGTTTCAAAAACCCGTCAGTTGCTCAGTGGTAGGCCAAATCTCTACCACTGAGCCATCGCATTTACTGTAACAGTCGTATTAAACAGACCTATAAATAATATTTTTTTTGAATATCGATAAGTTGGCGCCCTAAAAGTAGCTATTAACCGCCCTAAGGGCCCTTTCAGAAACAGTGCCCTAATTAGCACATCCAAGTGCCCTAGTAAAAGCGAGCTCTTATTAGGGTGCACCCTAATAAGAGCAGTCAATGTGTCCGAGAAATATAGGAAGTCACATATTTTTTCTTTATGTTATATATTTTTGGTAGAATCCCTAGCCTTAAGGTCTCTCCGGACAGTTTTCTTAAGTATATGGAAAATTGCGATTTTTGGCATACGAGATCTCGCGAAATACAGAAATGTTTCCATAAAAATTAATATGAGTGTTAAAAAGGCAAAAATACCACGATTATAAAGTGCACATTTATTATATTATTGGCAGTAGTTGAAATAATTGATATTAAAAATCAGATTGCAACGAAACTTTTTTAAAACCCTTAGAAATATGCACTACTCATTATTTATTAGGGAAAATACTTCCAATAAAGAGGAATATTATTACTAAAGAGGAATATTGTTACTCTTTTTCACGTACGTAACAATTTATGGAAATATTTTTGTATTTATTATTGATGATCTAGCATCTGAATATCACCATGAAAGTTTACGCTAAATAGCCGTTTTTGAAATATTAACACAGAAGTCCAAAATCTCTCTCAACAAAAATGGGAATTTCCATCGATTTTGACCATTGTTTTTTAAAGGACTTTTTCGTAAAATGTATAGTTTTGAAGACACACGTGTAAACTGTGCACTTGTTCCTAAACCTAAGAAAAACTTAAACTTAAACCTAAGTGAAACCTAAGCCTAAGCAAACTCTAAGCCTAAGCGAAACACCTAAGCCTAAGCAAAGCCTAAACAAAATCTAAGCCTAAACCAAAACCTAAGCATAAGCCTAAACAAAACCTAAGCCTAATCAAAATCTAAGCCTAAGCAAAACCTAAGCCTAAGCGAAACCTAAGCCTAAGAAAAACCTAAAAAACAAAAAAAAACATTAATGATAAATTTTCATTAAACTGTGTGTTTTCACATCACTTGCCTAAACTGAAAAAAACCTACTTGGCGACTTTAATCAAAACAACAATCAACCTGGCGATCTTAATTTAAGCAACAATCAACTCCTCAGTGATCTTAAACTTAAAAAAACAAACTTTGCAGCCATCATAAGATGATGATTTTGTGTGCTGCAGCGACCTAGTGAGTGCCAATCAAATTAAAAAATTCTATTAAAAATAACAGTGCAAATTTCTACCAATTAATTTTTTAAACAAAATCAATGTTAATTTAAGCAACAATCAACTCCTCAGTGATCTTAAACTTAAAAAAACAAACTTTGCAGCCATCATAAGATGATGATTTTGTGTGCTGTAGCGACCTAGTGAGTGCCAATCAAATTAAAAAATTCTATTAAAAATAACAGTGCAAATTTCTACCAATTAATTTTTTAAACAAAATCAATTTAATAAAAAAACAAAACAAAAAAATCAATTTAATATTTTTTAAAAATATATTCCCTTGCTTATGTAAACATAAAAAACTCTTTTATTACAATCAATATCATATTTTACAAAAATAAAAATTCATTATATTTTTATTTTATTAGTTAAACGTCCATACATGGGTTTCCCATGAATACATGAGCTAGTGGGTAACGGGACTTTAGAGCCGGAGTGAGGGGACTTTAGAGCCGAGGGTCTTTAGAGCCGTAGTGTGGGACTTTAGAGCCGTATTTGAGGGACTTTGGAGCCGTAACGTAACTTTTGTGTTCAGAAAATTCATAAAAAATTAAAATTAAGGGACTTTAGAGCCGAACTCCTAAATTTATTATTTTTTTGTTATGTGCGATACATATTTTACAAATTTAGTATATTTTTTTATGGAAATTAGTGAGATTTTGACTTGTAAAACTGTTTAACACATTTCAATAGTATTTTTAAAAACCTTTTGGTGTCAGCAAAGAATATTTTCGGCAAAATATTTTTCAAAATATTTTTTTTTCTTTAGGCACTAAATTTATCAGCATTTCAATAGCCTTTAAGCTTTTTTTAGACTTTTATCATGAGTTTTAGGTTTTGCTTAGGCTTAGGAAAGAAAAAGTTTTTTTGTCTTGATTTTTGTTGTGCAAAAATTTTTTAACATAAAACATCTTTTATATTTTTTATAATAAATATTTTAAAAAACGTGAATCTTAACCCTTAGCCATACCTTAAATTCATATAAAAAATCTTTATTTAAACAAATCAAAAATCGAAGCCATGTTCTTGCACTAAAATAATAATATGAAGTTTATCAATTTCTCGAGCATAATTAATTTAAATTTCCATTTTAAATTTACTAATTTAGGGTAACTAAATTAATTTCGGCCACCTTTTTTTATTTTTTGAATAAGTTTTTTCTGGCTTTTTCAATCAAGCCAAAATTTGGCCTAAAAATCAAACAATAGCTATATTTGTTATTCCAGTGCAAAATTTGAATATTTCTGTTACACTTAAAAATCAGTGAAGGCTTAAACTTTTTTTTTAAAGTGGCCGAAGTTAAGGCGCGTGCCATTTATTTCGGCCACCTACAAATAACTGGCCATAACTATTGCTTAAACGAACAATAAAAATTTCTAAAGGTTGCAAATTTACCTTTAGGTATTGTTTTTGGTACATATAACTTAATTTTTTCCGTTGGGAACTTTAATAGTTATTAACAAGACTTTAAATAATTATGTCAAAACCTTAAAAAAACAAGTTTTAATAATTTGTATTTTTTGTTCAATTTTTATTTTTGGCTTAAAAAACGTCAAAACAAAGTCAAACGAGCAAAAAAATTCTTTATAAATACGGTAGTACAATGATATTTAAAAACAGCAAAAAACGGCAGGTTCTTTCACCTAAATTTTCAGGTGGCCGAAATTAAAGGAATCTTAAAATGCGCAGTTAGTTAAACGCATTGCAAAATGATTTTGAAGAAAATATCAAAACATGAAAATTAACAACTTTGAGCCTCAAATAGAAGATATTTTAAGGTTATATATTGCTTCGTTCTAAATTTGATGCAGTTTAAACACAAATCAAAAATTAGGAAAATCACAAAAAAATCACTTTTAGTATGCAAATGTTGATAATGTAGAATAACAAAAATAAAAAAAGTTTTGCAAAAACACTTTATTCAACATTAATCCAGTTACTTTTGTGCTAGTTCTTTTGTGTTTTAAAAATAAGCCAATTTTCTAACACCCTAATTTGGTGGCCGAAATTAAGGCGTGGCCGAAATTAAGTCAGTTACCCTAATGGTTTTTAAGCTTAATTTAATGTTTTTGATAGTGTAATTCAGTTTAAATTTATTAATTTTTAAAAATTTACATGTAGAAACAGCCAAAATGATTCAAAAAACATTTAAATTTGTTTAATTTGTTCTTTTTTGTTGATTCCGCCTGACCTGCACATTAATATATAATTTGCAGAAATTTGAGGCGGAGTCGGAGTCAGAGTCGGTGGAATTTAGTAATTGCCAGAAATTTTTATGTGTTATGTAAATGTTTTAATAAATATTACTTGTGTATTGTTTTAATATTGTTTGCAAACGCATTTTTCATTTCGGCTCTAAAGTCTCTGCTGCGGCTCTAAAGTCCCCAGGTCCGGCTCTAAAGTCCCGGCTCTAAAGTCCCTCGGCTCTAAAGTCCCCAAACCAGCTAGTTTATAAACTAGTGGGTAACGGGACTTTAGAGCCGGAGCGAGGGGACTTTAGAGCCGAGGGTCTTTAGAGCCGCAGTGTGGGACTTTAGAGCCGTATTGGAGGGACTTTGGAGCCGTAACGAAACTTTTGCGTGGCAAACACTAAATTCCACCAACTCCGACTCCGACTCCGTCCAAAGTCTACCGTAATTTACCGTAGTTTTTAACATTATGCAAATCTTGTCAGTGTTGATTAAATTACGTAATTTTCGTGCAATATATCACCGAAATTAGCCAAATTTTGAGCTGTAAAAGTTTTTAAAGCCTTTTGCAATATTTTTAAAACTTTTTGGTACCCGGAAATAATATTTTCGGAATAATATCTTCCAAAATAAAAGTTTTTTTTTTATTTAAGCAGTAAACTATTCGAAATTTCAATAGCTTTTAAGCTTTTTTCAGACTTTTATTTTGATTTTTAGGTTTCGCTTAGGCTTAGGAAAAATAATGTTTCGTTGTCTTAATTTTGCAAAATTTTCTAACATAAAACATCTTTGATATTTATCATAATAAATCTTTCAATTTAAAAACTAAAAACTAACTAAGAAATCTTAAACCTTAGCCAAACCCTATATTCACATGAAAAATCTTTTATGAAACAAATCAAAGCAAGAATATAAACCATGCTCTTATACTAGATTGGAAGCTTATAAACAATTAAAAGTTTATCAGTTTCTCGAGTTTAATTAATTATATTCCTTTTTAATTTTGGTAATTTTATGATTTTTAAACTTAATTTAATGTTTTTTGTAGTGTAATGCAGTTAAAAATTATTAATTTCTTAAAAATTACACGTAACAAGAGCTAAATTGATTTAAAAAACATTCAAGTTGGTTCATTTTGTCCGAGATTTTGTTAATTCCGCCTAACCTGCACATCAATATATAATTTGCGGATATTTGAGGCGGAGTCGGAGTCGGAGTCGGTGGAATTTAGTGTTTGCCTTAAAATTAAGGGACTTTAGAGCAGAAGAAATTTTGTCAAAGTTGGTTAAATTACGCCATTTTCATAAAATATATCACTGAAATTAGCCAAATTTTAAGTTGTAAAAGTTTTTAAAGCTTTCTGCAATACTTTTAAAACCTTTTGGTGTCCGAAAAGTATTTTCGGCATAATATCTTCCGAAATAAATATTTTTTTATTTAAGCAGTAAAGTAAAGGAATTTCAATAGTTTTAAGCTTTTTTTAGATTTTTATCTTGATTTGTAGGTTTCGCTTAGGCTTAGAAAAAATAATAGTGTGCTGGGTGTAAAAAAATAATACTAGTGTACTGGGTTATTTTGCAGTACTCTCATTGTTATGTGATGCTTTGCATTTTCATTTTATAAACGTTTAAAACTGCACAAAAGTATATATTTTTATTTTATAACCAAAAAAACACATAATTTAAAGATAAATAGTCTTAAAATTAAAAGTGAAAATAGTGAAAAAAGCTGTTTCTGGTTTTTTTTAAAAAATTTGAGTGAAATTGGCTTGCTCAAATTTTTTATGATTTGTTAAAAGCTGGCAGTTTTCGCGATTTTTGTCAAATTAATACACTGCAAAAAAAGGGTTTGTTTTGCTTTTTGCTTAACGTGTGTACGATTTTGATCATATTGTTATATATTAAATGTCCACCGTTTTTCTATCCCTTATTTTGACAAAAATTTTTTTAGGGGTAACCCACTTGGAGGCCAGGAGAGCCAAACACAAAATTTTTTTCAAAATTTTAAAATTTCATTTTTTTAAATTTCCAGGTTTTTTTGTTAGAAAAATCTTACTACAAAATTGCCACTGTTAGAAAAAATATTTTTAAAGTTTAAATCCTACTAAAAATTGTCATATAGTTCAGCTAAAAAGACTTTTTTAAGTGTTTTTACTTACAAACATGTTTTCCCGTTTGTCAAGACAAAAACAAATTTCTAATAATTATTAAATATGTCTTCCAATATTTGCCAATATCCAAATGTAATTTTTTGAAGTAATGCTATTTTTCATGTAAAAACGTTTGAATCTGCGGTCTGGTCTGAATTGCGTTATTTTAATTGGGGAAGAGCCAATAAAAATCATCAATTATGATGTAATGACAAAAATTTGCATAGTTTAACTGCAAACCTGTGCACGGTTTGGAAATGCCCCCCGTTTTATTGGAGGATTTGCCCCCCCCCGTTTTATTGCCCCCCCGCCAAAAAATGAAAAAGAAACCAAAAACAAAGACCCCATTTTTTACCAATGATTACGCCATCAACGCGAATTTTTTGCAATTTTTAGCCTATTTCAATGTATTTTAAGCCATTTTAGACCTATTTTCACCTTATTTTCGCTTTTTTTGTCCCTTTTTTCTTTTTTCCCTTCCTTTTTTCTCTTTCTCCTTTTTTTCTCTTTTTTTTCTTTCTTTTTTTTTAATGATCAGATAACAGAATTAATTTTATACTAAGCATAGTCTATGCATAGTTTAATTCATACTGTTTTCATCATATCATTGTATTTTTTTTAATTTTTTTTCTCTTTTTCTATTTTTTTTCATTTTTTTTTCATCAACAACATCAAATCTGCGACTTAATTGCCGCCAATATGAATTACAATTGTAACTAATTATCACTGAACATAGCTATCTGATATGACTTTAAAGGCTCAAAAAGAGCGCTTATTTAAGTCAGTTTTAAAACTTTTCTTGAATGCATACAAAGAATCGACAGATACTTGAGATGGGAGTAGATTGTTCCAAGGTGTAACCACTCTATTTGCAAAAGAAAATTTCCTTGCATTAATTCGGCAGTCTTCCATTGTCAATTTAAATGGATGACCACGGGTGGGCTGCAAGTTAAACTTAAAAAAAAGGTGGGGGGGGGGGGGGGGGGTGGCATTGGCTTGCAAATTGTTTAAGCAATGTATAATTTTATAGCACTCATATAAATCAATTTTGTCTCTTCGATCTTTTAATCTTTCTAAACCTAGGTAATTCAGTCTATGTTCATAACCAACAGGTAACAACTTGCATTTATAAAACAAACGTCTAGTGAAATTTTGTTGCACTTTTTCCAAAATGTTTATATCCTTTTGTAAATATGGGTTCCAAACTGCACTAGCATACTCCAGAATTGGTCTAACATAGGACTTATATGCTCTGAGAAAATTATTTCTAGAGTTTGAATTGAATGTTCTAAAAATTAGTGATGTCAGGCAAGCACTAAAAGACACCTACCACACCTACTACACCTACTACACCGACCGACCTAAGCAACCTAAGCAAAACCTCAAAATCAAACAAAACATTAAATTTAGCTTGATTTTAAGGTTTTGCTTAGGTTGCTTAGGGAAATTTTTAGTAACAAGCTTAGGTTAGCTTAGTTTAGGTCGGTCGGTGTAGTAGGTGTAGTAGGTGTGGTAGGTGTCTTTTAGTGCTTGCCTGATGTCACTCTCATAACTTTTTTTGCTGTGATTTCACAGTGTTTAGAGAATTTCATATCATGGGATATATAAACACCCAGGTCACGCACCAATTCTGTAGTTGCAAGTAGGTTATTACCAAGCTTATATTTACAAATTAACTCCTTGCTATGATTTCGAATATGAAGAACTTCACATTTGTGATTAGATAACTGCAATTGCCAGTCTTGTGACCAGCTGTGTATTCTATCTAAATCTTGCTGAAGTCTTAAGGTTTGAATGTGGTAATTTTTAGATGAAGATTTTACAAACAAGTTTATATCATCTGCAAAGAGTCTAGTTTGTGAGAACTTAACACAATCAACAATATCATTAATGTATACCAAAAATAAAAATGGACCTAAAACAGAACCCTGAGGAACTGAACTTTTTACAGGAAATGATTTGGATACTGAGTTATTAATTACAACTTTAATTTCCCGCCCAACTTAAATTTTTTTTATCCATTTTAAAAATTTACCAGAAACACCATATTTTTCTAGCTTATATAACAATTTTTGATGTGACACGGTGTCAAAGGCCTTGACAAAATCCAAATAAATGACATCAATTAGAAATTAATCTTTTAGTGCCTGCGTCCACTCATTAAAAGTTTCCAACAGCTGTGTTATTGTAGAATTTTTTTTCTTAAAATCATGTTGAAACTTTGATATGAAAAAGCAAGAAGTTTTTCGTTAACAAGCTGTTCCATTAGTTTACAAGAAAAAGATGTAAACGAAATCGGATGATATTTTTCTTTTAGGCTTTTGGTGCCTTTTTTAAACTGTAAGTTTAATAAAGCTATTTTCCAATCAAGTGGTAATTCTCCAAAATCAAAAAACATCTGAAAGATTATTGCCAAAGGTTCTTCTTTAA
>JASAMX010023466.1:0-15072 GCA_030248175.1 Microlaimidae sp. YZB2_3 | reverse complement strand
TCAAAAATCCATTCCGAGTCCATTTCAAAAGTCTATTCCAAAAATCCATTCTGAGTTCATTGCACAAGTCTATTCCGAGTTAATCCCAAAAGTCCATTTCAAAAATCCAATTTAAGTCTATTTCAAAAGTCCATTCCAATTTTGCAAATTTGCAGGAGCGAATTTGTACCAATTCAAGTTTTTTAGGTAAATTTTCAAGTATAAGTTAAGAGCAAAAGTGGTTTTTAAAAATTATGACTGGACGAAATTACATCACTTACCCTATTATAAATTAGATTCTTCTTGAATACAAGCTGATTTTGGATGCAAAGGGAATGCCGATGCCGCAGTTCGAAGAGATTTGGTATGAATATTCTAAAAGGATCTTGAGAATAGTTATCTGCGAGACGAAACCCGGCCCTGGTCTGAAAACGTTGTTTTCAGAGTTCAGCGTTGATCTGGACATCCGGCCCGACCCTGACAGTGCCCAAAGTCCACTGTATTTACTAACGCCAGGTTTGTTTTTCAAATGTTTACTTCTAATATTTTAAGTTTTGTTACAATACGGTTAAAAATCTGTGCCCATTTTTTAATTACTAGCAGGTAAGGCTCAGTTCACTCGTTTTGGTTATTTATTTTTTGTGATTCTTTAACTAAATAATAAAACCCGTTAATCTTGTGTGGACTACTAGGTGTGTTAAATAAACTTAATAAGTGAAAAGTGATATAATTTATTTATATGGAAAACTATACAGAAAACAGTTGGCAATGTTATGTTTATAATCATAAACTTTTTATGAATGAAACTAAAATGTTATATATATTTTTAGATGAGCAGAATGTACTGGGATTACTGAGCATTCCTTATTTGTTACCACCGAATCCTGTAAAAAAGGGACAAAAAAAGACAGAAGGATGCACTAGTGTTGATGCACAGAAGCACTTGGTCTCGTTCTTAAAGGTAATTTACATTTTAACAAAAACTCAATAATATAATCCACTGATTGCACCAAACACAAAGCATGAACAAAGTATAGCAGGGCTCTCAACATGAATGACCGCACAAGCACAAAGAATACATGCTGGCTGGATGCGGTCGTTTGTGCTGGGAGACCCACTATAATTTATGCGTTGAATTAGAAGCAATCAGACAATAAAAGGAAAAACGTTAAAAAAGGTACTAATAAACTCGTGGTTGTGAGACATATAAATGTGCCATAAAATTTTACTGTCTGTATTTAAAAATATTCTGGTGAGACAAAAAATAGACCCGCAATAGAAATTATGTGAATGTCTGGATGGGACATTAAATTATTCTGAAATATTTAATTAAGTTATTTGATATTTGAAAATTTTACTAAAAAAACATTAATTTAAAAACTCAATTTTTGTTTTTTCTTTCACTTTGTTTAAAAGCTTTATGGTAATACCGCATACCTTTTTTCTATTGTTATTATTTGTTGAAATAGGCGTTGTAATGGTAGGAACAAAGGAGCAGAAACCAAAATTATTCAAAATCTATTTTAAAACCTTGCATATTCAAAAAGTCCATTCCAATCCAATCAATGTTCATTCCAAATTCATTCAGAAAATCCATTTAAAACAAATAAATCTCAATTAATATTACACCAGGCCTCTTCTTTCACAGGCACACTTCTTTTATGTAAGTATCACCTAGTAAAATTTTGTGCTGTGTGTTTAGAGCACGATGTGCATCGACGAAGCTGTTCAGAGCCTCAAGAAAGACCTCACCTTGACGCAACCGTGCCTCCTGGTGTTCACGCAAACCGGCGCCCCTGCTAGCGAAATCGCACAGATCTGTTTGGTTATTGATCTAGAAGGAATAATTCTGCCGACTACCGATATTGCAGTGGCTCTCAAGTACCTCTTCGCCAGTTTTCAGGCGTGGAATATTGTCTATCCATCTGAATTGGTCCCGACCTACCAATTCCTGGAACTGGCATTTGGAATCGAAACACTAGTAAAGACCAAAAAGAAGAAGAAAAGCGGCAGTTCGAAGGCTCAAGAACTATTTCTCCATCTGAAAAACTATTAGCTAATGCTACAGCCGGGTATTTACCCCTCAGGAGGGGATGAACATTTTTTTAAGTTTATCAGACTGCAAAAAAGTTGAATAAACAAAAATAAATAAGTGGAGTTATATCAGACTGGGTCATTCTTAATACAAAATTAAATGAATACATGAAACGCATAGAACTCTATGGATCTACCTAGCATTACAAAAATTTTGGTCCGCGGTCCCGCCGCGAAATTAGATTTCTTTATAAAACCATTAATTTTTACCAAGTTTTTTGGAAACCGAAGATTAAACAACTATAATAAATAATTTCGAGGATTTTTGTTAATTTGTGACCATTATTTAGAGCTATATTAAGCGTAACTAAGGTTTTTCATATGTAAATTTTTTTGGTTAATCAGAAAAAACAAACATTTTGTGATGCTTCTTAAAAACAAAAAAGCCACAAATATTTTTCAAGTAGATGTTTTATTTGTATATAGTATTTCCAGTTTCAAAAATAATACAAAAAAATGCATTTAATTTCAAAGGACCGCCAACCCATTTTTTGTTATGCTAGGTAGGTCCATAGACAACAGCAAAAAACTAAATAATTTTTATGTAAGTTTAGCTGTGATTGGTTCAGCAAAATTTTGCTCTATAGCTATTGATCGCATTTGTTTATAAAACCAAATTACAAACATTCTCAGCCTGGATAACTCAGTTTGTCATAATTTTTGTGAAATGCGTCATATATCCACTATTTTTAATTGACCAACCACGCTATGTCCAGTTACAAAAAACTGCACTGTAAATTTTATTTCTGTGTAACCAATTAGCGGGGAAAAATACAGGCTTGAAACTTATTAGTAGTTGCAAACTTATTATGTATTTTGGCATGTCAGTGGAGAATTAAATTATTTTAAACAAACTCAACTAAGATTTTTAGAATTTTTAGAATTTTTAGGCTTCATGCAAACCCACTAATAATACATCAGGGCAAGTCACTTTAAAAATACAAGAAAAAAAAGTTAATCTATATTGGGTTTAGCGATAACACAATATTTCACCGCGCTGATTGGTTACGCATGAAAAGGTTTTATTGGGCAGTTTTTTAACTGAACACAGTGCGGTCGATCAATTAAAACAGTGGATCAGCTATGAGAAAACTGTGTATAGTTAAGGTGTAAATGTTTTATTTTTATTGATGAAAAGTGATGGTTTAAATGAAAATTTGCTCAAAGTGACGCAATGTGTCTTCAGATATTGAAAGAAAAGTGCCAATTTTGTCAAAATTGCATTTGTTTGTCTTGTACTGTCTCCTTGCTTTGTGTTGAATTATGCTTCCTGTATGAAGCGAATAAAAATTTGATGTGTATTAATTTTTTGCAATTCTAAAAATAATAATAATAGCTTTATATAGTAACCACAACCAGAGTACGGCAAGAGTTTTTAGGACTACCGTTCCATACAATCTGACTGCATTGTAACAATACAAAGAATTTGCGAAATACAAGTTGACAAAAAGAATAGGTTAACAGTTATTTTAATACAAGCAATTATTCTACCAGTATGGTAAAGGTAATGTCATTATATTTGGCAGAAAAAATTCCGCTAATTTGGCAAACAATTTTGGCAGAAAAATTCTGCATATTTGCTTAATAATTTTTCTTCTTATAAAAAGGATAAAAAATTCTGCCAATTTGGCTGAATAGTTAGACTGTTCAAAATTGGTTGACTGATTCAGCCAAATTGGGTGGAATTCTCAGGCGAAAATGGCAGAGTCAGGATTAGAGAGTGCGCCGTTCGAACAATTAATTTGTGGCAATAAGTTTTATTAATTTAATTCTATTATATCAAAATTCATAAAATTTTATTTTTGGTATAAGATTAGTCCTACTTACTTTTAAACCAAAAAAATATAAAAATAATAACTTCAGTTTTTAAAATAAACGTAATTTTCTAAGATTCTAACCCACAAACAACCAAACCGAGCCTCCTGTGATGGCACCAAGATGCTCCACCTTGGTAAGGTTTATGTATGACATTGATTATACAAGAAAATTAGCGCTTTGCTAGTAAGCGAATTTACAACTAGTAAGTTAACTAGAAAGTTAGTGGTCTAAAATTTTAAACTAAAGGTAAACCAAACGTGGCTGCAACAGTGTGCTCACGTAACTAATTTAGACACGCCCACATAATTTTCTAGTAGAGAAATTTTTTCGTTCACACATGATCAGCAATTTTTAGAAAGTTTAATGGGTTTGTGAAAATGATAATTTATAAATCAAATGTTAAGGTTTCTTCTGATAGTTTTCAATGCAAAGCGTTAAGTACTATAAACCAATTGTAGAACATAGCAAAAATTATGGTTTTTTACTTACATAAAAATTATATTTTAGAATATCTAAATGACAAAAAAATCGGCAAATTGGCAAAAATCAGGAAACAAATGATGTTTTTGTTTTTGATTTATGTGAATAAAATTCTAAACATAAAAAATCTAAAAAAAATTATTAACATGAAAATAAAGATGTGGTTCAAGGGTTTGACCCCTTCACCTCTGTCAAAAAGACAACGCCTTAACTGCACGGCATCATCAAGGATTGAGTCTAAAAACACATTTATAAACAAATATTCTGTATTAAATCGAATCTAATTGGTTGTTAAAGTGACATTAGATTCTCGTGATTTAAGTGGTTACTTAATGGGTGGCATTTTTAATCCAACGAACAACTGTTGCAGCCACGTTGGGTTTACCTTTAGTAAGTTAATGGGCCAAAATTTCAAGGTAGTAAGTTAACTAGTAAATTAATGTGTAAAAAAACAATCTAGTAAGTTAATGGTCCAAAATTTTAAACTAGTAAGTTAATTTTTCAAAATTCTAAGCTAGTACATAAGTTAAAAAGTAAAATAATTTTGCGTTAATTTGCACTATTATTAAATGCTTTTAGTAATTAGTGCACTATTAGTAATTAGTTAAATTAATTAATTAAATTAGTGCACTATAAGTTGTATTGAATCGCTTCAAAATCTAAAATCTCGCCAATAATTTGCTGAAAAAGGTTAAAATCTGTTTGACTTCGAATTTTAAAACATATTATCCATTACCGGTTTTTGTAGTTTCCTGAGCTATTATGCCGGTTTATCTAACCGGTCTCTGAAAATATTATAATTTATAATATAGTTTTAATACTATTTACAATTAGGGGGGGCTCTCCGGAATTTTTTTTTTATTTTTTTTTCACTGGGAAATTTTTCTCCTGATATTTTCTCAAAAACAGTGGTTCTTTACCCTCTCTATTTTCCCCTGATAGAATTTATCTTTAATTTTTTGTCTTATGTTTATCCGTTTTTTGTTTGTTTTTTTTTTGATAACGGTGAACGGAATGCAATTTGTAAACAAAAAATTTTTTCAACAAATCAAATTTCCACAAAAACTGTTTAATAAAGAGAAAATATCTTATTTCATGGAGTGTTTATTAAATTACTTAATTTAGAACAAAACGTACATTTTTAAGTGCTAAAATTGACTAATTTTTCTATATTTTATGAAATTATGGTTGAATTATATCTGGCTGACGCTGAAAATTAGAATGCAAATATAAGGGGACCAATTAAAATTGTGCGTAAAAAAACAAATAAAAACGTAGAGTTTTTTTTAATTTCGCCTTTTCACAAAATATACAAAAATTAACCAACTTTAGCCAACCAACCAAATTAAATAATTTGATAAATAATTATTAAACTACAGTTTGTAATCTTTGTTATTAATCCACTTTAGTAAAAAGTTTTGTTGTTAAATAGTTGTTGAATAGTCGATTCAATACTACAAATATCGCGGTCAGCTAGATTTTATTTGCCTATAAAAAAAATTCTGAATTTTAATTTGTTTTTCTTTTTAATGAATAACCGCACAGGTTTAATTAATCCTTACATTTAGCTTTAGAAATTTACGAGGTTAGCCAGATACAATTAAAAAATAGACATATTGAGAGGGCGGTCCATTTTTAAAAAGTGTTTAATATTAAAATCAATTGCCTCCAGTGTGGGTATGTTTAACTACCGGAATTCTATAGATAAATTTTTTGTTGCAATTATTAGCGGTCCTTATTAAATAGCTTAATAACAGTAAAACATTCATTTTAAATTTTATTACTTAACAGTGATTAATAAACTTTTAGAAATCTGCAAAAAAAACTCAACAAAGTCGTTTATTTATATTTATAAATAAGATTTATTTCTATTAAAAAGGTTTTAACTAGTTAAAATAACTAGTGTTTGTTAGCAAACTAAATATTTAACTAGTAAGTTAATTGCTAAAAATTTTAAACTATTAAATTAACTAGTAAGTTAATTGGTTAAAAATGTGAACTAGTAAGTTAACTAGTAAGTAAACTAGTTCAAAATATGTACTAGTTAACTAGTTAACTAATGAATTTTACTGGTTTTTGGGGTTCCATATTGATAATGTTAAAATATATTTCCGGGCTTTAACCCCAAATTTCTATTGTAAGCAGATCGAGCTTTAATAAAACTTTATTCCGACGTTTCGAAGCAACTACGTGCTTCTTTTTCACAGGGTCTAAAATAGTAAAACAATTATAACAATTAAAAATATTTTTAAAGAAATTTGAAACATACATAAAAATTAAATAAAACATTAAAAGTCAAAATATCTATTAAAAAAATGGTGCATAAAATTAGCGTAATAAAACGAGTAAATCACACTGGAGTCCAGTAAAACATAAGGGAAACAAACGAAGTCTTCATACTTGAGAGGAAAAACACTTTTGTGTGTGCGATAAGCTGTTTCGTGAAGAATAAGAATTTGTTAGAGAATATTGATTAAAATTGAAGAAATTCTTTTGGTTAAGTGTTTTTTGCAGCTTATAATAGCATAGGGTGCTCTCTTAACTTTATCTGCGAAACATGGTGTGCAAAGTACTTCGATCTCTTGATATTGCAAACACTCTAGGGGCCACCACAGACAAGTTTGTAAAATTATTAATTTTTCTAAAATAGTTTGCAAATTTTACAAAGTAATGACAGATTTTTTAAGTGGAATGGTTTGGACGCCATTCTGTTTTATTTGTCATCGCACGACTGGTTGATCATGTTAAACTGGCCATTGTTTGGTTACGAAAATTAATTAAATAAATTATAAAATTACTGTTCGAGATCAAATTAATTAATAAGATTAAATTATGTTTGAAATGTTTTTCGATAACTAAAGCATAGCGAAAATTCGGCGAAAATTTTGCCTGCAAATCAATTTTGCTTATTCGATCGCCATCCGCCAGTGCTACGAAGATTATCCCTGTAATACTTTACCATTTATTGGTATTTAAAGCCAAAAATTAGTATTTTAGCACAAATAATAAGCTGCTATTAGTTTATTGCAGATTTAATTTATATAAAAATTTTGTTTTATTAATGTTAAAAAAGTATGTAAAAATCTGCTAAAGTTGGGTGACCGGTATTTTAATTTTGTTTTAGTAATACTTTTATATGCGTCGATAGTTTTAAATTTTGCTATTCATATATTAAAAACTAAAGATGAATTTTATCAGAATGAAAACAGCGGGTGGTAAAGTAACCACTCGTTCTTCGAGAAAATATCACGTGTAGAGTAAAATATCACGTGAAAATATCACGTGTACACCTGACGCAACTTAATAATAATTGGTTACATCATCTCTGCCAACTTTTTTTATTATTTTTTTCTCGCGCGTTTATGGTTCTTTTCTTCCTGACGGCGAGTGGTTACGCCATTAATTTCAGCCTGAAGGATTTTAACTTTAATATTGAATTGAAGGAGCACTTTAACAAATCAAAATCTCATACCGTCTAAAACGGACAGTTCCTTTAGTATAAAACCTATTCTATTTTGGATTTTAATATTTGGGTATCATTTCCAAATTTTAGCTCAATCAGCCTAAAAAATCTTTGGTTTAGAAAATTACTTCAATTTAAAATTGCGAAAAATTTCTGCTTGACTTTTAGAATTATTTTTAGAATTTCAGCGAAGTTTTTTGAGTAATTTGGACTTTTCTCTTAATTTATTTTATTCTTATTGATTATTTGATTAAATGATTATATAATTTTGATTTTGCCAAAAATTTGGTAATTCAATGTTAAAAAGTGTAAAAAGATTGCTTCTATTTTAGTTGAAAAACTGAACTGAATAATATAGGACGCTTAGTCGGTGATTTATGAACGTCACTAGTTTTTTATAAGTAATTTTTATTTAATCAATTAAAAAATATATTTATTGTTTCTTTATAATTCACTTGATTTTTTATTATGAAATTTTTTGGCAAGCGTCTAATTTGTTTTCACTTTGTTACAGTTTGGTATAGGTTGTTATTTTGGCTTTAAACAGACAAAAATAAAAATTGTACACCAGTTTAAAGAAAAAACTGTAACCTAAATTCGACTCTGCCCACCTCATATACTTCAGCTTTCAAGACAACAAAAATCGCCCCCAACTGCTTTCACCACACACAAACGCAACTCCAAAAATTTTTTAAAGAAAAATTCGCCTGGTAAGAATTTTAAAATTTCTTAACTTCTAAAAATTATATATTAACAAAATATCTGTTATGTATGTTTTATATTTTAAAAATCGAAAGCAAAACAATTTTTGATGGTTTTGAGTAAAAATTTGATATTTGATACCGAAATTTTGAAAAATATAAAATTACATTATTTTCCATATAATTGTTTTAAGTAAATTTGCCATTTCCCATCATTTCATACGAGCCAAAAGTAAGGGTGTCACATTTTTTGCTTTGCGATTTATGTTATTAATCGAATTGTAAACAAATGTTTCGCAGGAGCGTCAATTAGACTATGATCTTTTTTTGTTTTTGAGTTCTAAATTATCGAATTGCGTGGTATAGAACATTTTAGCCATCGACGTACTTCTTCCAAAGTGTCCATACAACAAACATCAAAAGTTCGTTTTGTGTAATCTATGAGCGTTTTTAAAGTTTAAAAACTTTTTATACTTCTTCTTTGGGCCAAAATGCAAAAAAACCAAAAAATTAAAAAATCTCTACGATAATTAAATAGTTTGTTTCTGTTTTTTATTACAAAAACATTTAATTTTTTACAAATTAAAAAGCTTAGCAATCCAATAAACTATCGAGAACAAAATTTGATTTTATTTTGCAAACTAATAAAAAAGAAAATCTACTTCGTTTTACAAAATATTTTGTTATCATATGGGGAAATTTAGTTAAAAACACTGTCCTTATTGAAAATTTGTTGTTTTTTTTATAAATAATAAATATTCTTATTGAATGCTTAAGAAATATTTGAGAAACTTTAATGTTCGAGAAAAAATAGTTTATAAACCCTGGAGAATACAACGTATGTATATTTTTTTGTATTAATAATCGAATAAATAATTCCAAAAAAAACACAAAAAAATCAATCGTAAATAAGTACATTTTAAATGTCATCATGGAAAAAATATTAATTAAATTATTTGTGTACAACTATTTATGAAGTGGAACGAAACCAACTTTCCAAAGAATAGGCATAAACTACGATTGAAACTTATAGGGAGGATGGTTTATTTTTTCAAGAATAATTTTCAACAATTTGTGAGGAATATTTATGATAAATAAAACTGTAATGTTGGGCAATTTCCTCAGAAAAACATTTTATTACTTGACGTTTCGAAACCACGACGGGTTTTTTTTTCAGAAGAATGATGTTTCTATAACAAAGATAGAATAAATAAACTTAGATATAAATACTTTTAAAAAAACATATCAATAAAACGCATACAGTTATATAACAAAAACTTTCGACTGTTATTCAAAAAAAAAACATTTTAAACCAGCAACATAATAAAAAAAATTTGGTAAAAACATAACAGTAATTAAAACGCAATCTAATAAATAAAAGAAAAAGTTTTTGTAAATAATGGGAAGAGGAACAGGAAACAAAAACGAATCATTAAAAGGTCCAAATACCCTAAGACTTTAAACAAGTTTTTCTAATGTGCCAAAAATGCGAAAAAGTTAGGTAAAGAACAATAAAAGAGACGCGGGTTTCTTGGTTGGTGTTAGATTGTTTGTGAGGTGACAAAAATCCTAGTGAGGAGACTATAAATTGGTGAACTTTGTCGGTAGCCACTTTCGAAATGCTGATATTAATGCTGGATGGATATCACTTTTGGCTACATTTAGTGAACGCGCTGAAGAATTTAATGATATATATAATGACTCTTTTTTCAAAAATTCGTCGTTAAATCTTCTGGACGAGACTTTTTTACCTTTACAAAAATTTTTGTATTTTCGAAATCAATATTGTGGCTTGCTTTTTTAATGTGGTCATAAATTGCCGAATTATTGTCTTTTTTATGTTCGTCTAACCGTTTCTAAAAAACCGTACTGATTGACCAATATAGAAGTTATCGCAATATTGACATGTGACATTGTAAATAATGTTTTTGCTTTCTTGTTTCTTATTTGACAAAGTTTATTTCCCATAAATTGCTTCTGGATGGTATTGGACTTTCCGCTAACAACTTCAATTTCATATATTCAGGATTCAGGATTTCATTCTTTGAAAAATCCTGAATAAGTATGAAATTAAAGTTGTTAGCGGAAAGTCCAATATCATCCACAAACAATTTATGGGAAATAAACTTTTGTTAAATAAGAAAAAAGAAAGCAAAAACATTATTTACAATGTCACATGTAAAAAGTTCGATAACTTCTATATTGGTCTATCAGTACGGTTTTTAAAAAAACGGTTAGACGAACATAAAAAAGACAATAATTCGGCAATTTATGACCATATTAAAAAACCAAGCCACAATAAAACGACAGTAGAAAATATACGGCTTGCCTAAACCCCTCCCGTTGTATGTGATTTTTTTTTAAACAGCAACAAATTTTCGATAAGGACAGTATTTTTAACTAAATTTATTCATATGATAACAAAGTATTTTGTAAAACGAAGTAGATTTTCTTTTTTATTAAATTGCAAAATAAAATCAAATTTTTTTCTCTATAATTTATTGGATTGCTGACCTTTTTAATGTGTAAAAAAATAAATGTTTTCGTAATAAAAAAAAACAAAAATAAATTATTTAATTATCGTAGAGTAATGTTTTATAATATTTTTTCCAAAAAATCGATTAATTATTTATATGCCAATAACAATAACTAGAATTCGGGCGCGGAAATTCATACGCGCACGAATTTCGTGCGCTAACTTTATATTACGTACTGTGCTTAATGTGCTATAGGTGCAAAAACCGTGTTTTTCGTGCGCGCGACTGAAAATATACAGGCTCTAAATTCGTGCGCGAAAATTTGTGCGCGCACGAATTTCGTGCGCTAACTTTATATACGTATTAAAGAAGTTGTTCAATGCGTGAGATCATAGACGTATCCCGGGGGAGGGGCGGGGGGGGGGGGGGGGTGGGCATACATGGGCACGGGGGGTTGTGGGGGTTAACCCCCCCTCCAAATTCTGAGAAGAGGAGTTTAACTTTAACCCCTCACTCAGAAGTGGGGTGGAGAAAAGGTTAACCCCCCAATTTTGGAAAAATGGAGAAAAAATGTCTTTAAAATGACTTTTAACTGCCTCCAAACTTAGGTTTTGAGGTCAAAATAAATGTTTTAAGCAATTAAAAACTCAAAAATGCAATAAAAAGGGCTTTTTGACCTAAAATTAGCGTTTTTTCCCTATTTTTCCTTCAAAATTGAAAAACGATATGGGTAAAAGCCACTCCAGAAAAAAAACGATATGGGTATTTTGCGTTTTTCGGATTTTAACCCCCCCTAATTTGGGGTTTAACCCCCCCACCCACTCCGGACCAACTTGCCCATGTATGGGTGGGGTATAAGGGTTTTAGAACCTTTTTGGGTCGGCTAGGGGAAATAATTTTGCGGTGTGGGGATAATTATGTAATATTATGGGATTCATCAATTATATTAATTATGGGATTTAGCCGGTTTTGTAATAATTTTCTGGAGTTATAGACTACGAACAGCGGTCTAATTTCGCTGTAATGATTTTTTAATAGCTGACGACAAAATTCGAGCTTAAAACGTTATATTATTTCACTAAGAGCGCAACAAAATTAGTGATCATATTTTTTATGTCATAAAAATATTTAAAATTTTCTGATCTTTTTTAAATTCGCGCAAATATATTTAAAAATAAAAAATATGGAAAATCATATCATAAAATATTTGAAATTTTCTGATCTTTTGAAGAGTCGATGAAATACATTTAGATATATAAAATATGGGGAGTTTTTTTTATCCGTTGCAAAGCGATTTAAAGGTGGAATTTTTAAAAAAAATCAGATTTACATTTTTTAAAAATTTGTTCAAGGTTGAACTTGGACTCTTCCTCCTCTCCACATAAAATCCTGACTACGCCCATCTGTGCTGAAAATAATCATGAATAAAAAAGTAACAATTTTACGACTAATAAACAATGATATGAGCATGTTTATTTAAATTACTGTCCTATATATCTGTTCTGACAAAACATTTGCTGAGGATAATAAAGTTTACTCGATTCTAGTCACTCTTACTCTATTCTGGAGGGCAGCTTAATGCTTGTTCCCACTTTTTCTATAAACATTCTAAATCAATGGGCAAAATTCCCAAGCTATACAATATGCATATGGTTCTAATATTTTCAAACGATTTTTTCTTGACATATAGAACTTCCAAAGTTTCCAAAATCTCCAGAAGGTTTAAAAGATAATTATCATCATTAAAAAACTTTATTTTTATTCTGCGCTTAAATCATTTTCTTAAAAAGCGCTTAAATTTTTTTTTATTTAGTGTTTGAAATCATTTTCTTCCGCAATAGGCTGATAATAATCAAGAATCTATTCTTGTAATATTGGAATTCAAAAGCAATGGTTTCTCAGCGAATTCACAAATCGGTGTTTATCTCAATAAAGCCATTTATTTATGGCTATGAATGACAAGAAGTAAATCAGAGGAATTCAAAGAGAAATATTTGAAAACGTAAAAATAATAATATTTGAGAATAATGAGAAGAAAAACAAAATATGCTAAATTTTAATCTCTTATATTTTTATAATGATTGGCTAGACTGGTGGTGGGCTAAATCCTTAAAGGTGCTGTGCGGAGTAGTGTTGTAAAAAGTTACTTTTACTTAAAGTAATAAAAGTATTGGATTTTGGATTACTTTTACTTTTACTTTTACTCGACTTTTGAAATTTCAATTACTTTTACTTTTACTCTTACTCGACTTTTAAAATTTCAAATACTTTTACTTTTACTCTTACTCGGATTTTCAACGGCAAATACTTTAATTTATTTAAGTAAAATTTAAGTAATATTAATGGGTAGATTCCGTATGGGTTTGTTGTAAAGTAAATAGCCGAAGATAATTTTTTAAACCGATAATACGCTAAAATCATTTATTTTGATTAAAAATGTTATTAAAATGACAATTTATACATAAAATAAGCCAAAATCTTTAGAACAAAGCTATGGAGCTCCAAAAACCGGTGTTTTGCTCCGTTTCAAAATTACTTTTATTATACTTTTACTCTTACTTTTACTTAAAAAAAATTGGTCTTACTTTTACTTTTACTTTACTTAAATGAAATTTTGACCATTACTTTTACTTTTACTTTACTTAAATTAAAAAATCACAAATTACTTTTATTCTTACTTTACTTAAATTAAAATTTTTCCAATTACTTTTACTTTTACTTTTACTTAAAATAATCCAAAATCAATACTTTTTACAACACTAGTGCGGAGTCAAACTTTTTGTGTTCAATTTGGATATTTTTTAAAAAACCTTACTCCTGCCCCCAATAGCCCACAAAACTTTTTCAACAAAATATCTCCAGTGGTTCAGGAGTTATGATCCCCGAAAAATGGTATTTTTCGACAATTCTGTACGTAAAAATTTCTCAATTGTTATAACGATTTACGTTACAAATAATGCACTCAAAAAAAGCGGCTACTTTCTACTTTAATTTGACACCTTGATCGTAATAATTGGCGCAGTATTTGTCGAACTATTGCATTTCTAGTACAAAAAACTCAAAACGACGGCAGTGAATTTATGAAATTGCCCAATCTTTTTTTCCTTCACTTCGTATTTTAGCGAAAAAATCGAGAATGTTTTATACGAGAAACGCAATATTTCGACAAATGTATCAAATTAAAGTAGAAAGTAGCCGTTTTCTTCGTTTGAGTACATAATTTGTAACTTAAATTGTTATACCCATTGAACAATTTTTCACGTAAAGAATTGTCCAAAAACGCCATTTTTGGGTGGTCATAACTCCTGAACCACTGAAGATATTTTGTTGAAAAAATTTTTGTGGGCTATTGGGGCAGGGGTAACGTTTTCACCAAAAATTATCAAAATCGAAGACAAAAATTTTGACTTTGCACCGCTCCTTTAAATCACTAATATCAATATTGAAAACAGTATCTTTGATTTCTTATAAATTATTTTAGGTATTCAACAGCATCAAATTCCATTATAAAAAGGTTAAAGATCTTTTTACGGACTCATCAAATTTCTTTTTTTATTATTTATTCACATATTGCCGGACACAGCTAAAGCATTTAAAAATGCACTGAAATAAGCTGGCCCTTTGTTAGTAAAACTAATCACTATTGTGAACAATATCTAGTATCAATTCATTGTGTGAAATGTGAGTCTGGTCTTCAGTTTTTTCATATTTTTTCAAAATGTCCTGTGGAAACAACATGGTTCATTTTAATCTTTGGGTTCCATCAGTTTATATTTTTTAATAGCCTTACACATATTTGTATATTCTTCTTTTTGTATTGATCATCTTTAAAGGGTTATGGAACAATCACCATAGTTAACTTTTTAATCCAGCCCAATCAAAATATGAATAAAAACGCTGGAAAATTTAATTTGAAAGACCGCACACCACAAAGAAAAAAACTATAACTTTGACATCTTTGTGACATACAGATCTACTTTATAATAGCGCAATGCGTTTTTAAGTTGGGAGGCGTCCGTCCTGTTGTCGCTGGCATTTTTCATTTTTAATTTTTAATTTT
>JASAMX010023465.1:0-13875 GCA_030248175.1 Microlaimidae sp. YZB2_3 | reverse complement strand
ACTCTCTTAAAAGTGATTGGTTAATATAACGTAGAAATTAATAAGTTTTTACGAATTTTTTAACGGGAAAGGATCCGCTCACTTAATTAGTAACTTTTACGATTTTTTTATTTATCACAGGTCTATTAAAAAATTAGTGGAACTCCTGTCTTACAATAAAATTTTTCCGATAAAACTCCGTTTAAACGATACATAGAATAGAGCATAAAGCATAAAGCATAAATACATAAAGCAAGAATTTATAATACTTAAGAAGCATAATAAATTAAAAATTCAAAACAATAGTTTTAACTTCTAAATTTTCTTTTATTTTAATTTCAGCCTGATGGCGAGAAGAAAATTCCTTCTTCCGCCAAACATTTTTCCATATTTTTTCTTATTTAACCATTTTAAGGGTGAAGAAAAAAGTGATTTATGGTTACTTTACAAATATAAAATTGTTTTAATTAAAAAACAAAACATTTCTTACCTTCATCTGTCTTTCCTTAATTTGTTTTGTAAACGAAAGTGCAGATTTCACACTTTAAAAAAATAAATTAAGTGTTGCAAAAACTTAAAATCCCTAGCAGAAAATTTTACACACTTCAAACTAAGGATTTAAAGTCAGTGCACACACAAGCAATTTCTGCCATCTTAATTCCATAGAAATCATCAGCTCCTTTGGAGTTTTTTCTTTGCAAAATAATTTTGTTTTAACAATAGCGAAGAATTTTTAATATTTCCAACAAAATATTCTCACAAGTTTGTTATATTCAGAACAAAATCAAAGGAAACGTCGCGTGGTAAATATTAAAACTTTAAAAACAGTCGGATAAAATTTGCCGAACTTTATTTTTATGTTTTAAAACAATTATTTTTGCTAATAATAAACATAAAACAAAAAAATGAAGGATGAAAGAATTTGACTTCAATTACACATAAGATTTGATTATTTTCGTAGAATATATTTAAATATATAAACAGTCAAACAAATAACAAAACTACTGGTAAACCTAATTATAAAATAGAAAACCGCCGCACGAGACAAAACTGTATGTTTAACATGTGAAGAGCAATTATCAATTTCAACGAGATTTTTCTAAGTTAATTTTACGAATTTTTTCGTTCAATCAACTAATATTATAGCTACACTTTTCTTACCTACTTATTTCGTTAATTTAATCAAAATGTGATTTACGACTTTTTTTCAACGAATTTTTTAGGGCCACTTTTTAGAGCAACAACTTCATATTTATTAGGACAAGTAAGGCTTCAAAATTGTTTAATTTATTACCCAAAGAACGTGCATTAAAGACAGAAAATGAAAGAATAGGTGCATTACCTGTGCAAGATTTTCAATCACTTACAACATTACATTTATCGTCAGAAGAACACGTTGGAATAGCAGCGGTCTAAGAAGAGTTAGCTGACAAAGCAGAAAACGAATCACGGACAGAACTCTGGCTGGCGTTGATAAGGGCGCAGTCGGATTTCTCATCACAGGTACTTGAAATGCCGGGAGCGAGGGAATCCCTGATCTCTCTTCTTCCAACTGGACTATTTCTGGTGGGACAGCACGATTTTCCAAAAATCGGGAGAACCTCCGGATCGAAGAATATAAAAGCTGGATTCGGGAAGGCCTGCATCGCGAGCTTTATTTTTCCTTTCTTCATAAAGCTCTCTTATCTTCTTACGTTCTAAAAACGTGCGACTTGGACGAATATAAACATTTTCCCATGCAGGCATCCTCCTTTAGGCGTTTGGAGTTTCCAGGACTGGGGTGGCGTTCGGGCCCAACGCTCCAAAATAACCTTGAGAAAACGAGGACGCTTTTTGGCTGAAGTATCGATTAATCCCATTCGAAAAATGGCTGACGGATGGGGAACTGAATAGCCAGGACCGTTAAGCAGTGAAAGCAGATTGGAGACGCCCTCCCGGTCTGACTTTTCCGAACCTTCCGAGAGACCGCAAATTACAAAAGCTTTCTCATTTTTTTGCTGTGTTTTATTTACTCGATTAGTGGTTAAGTCTTAGGCGACAATTTCGTTTATGTCATCTTTTGTAACAAACTGACACGCAGGAAATTGTTTTTTAGGACGTTTCTTCTTTTTACGAACGGCGGTAAAAGAGGTATCGTTGGAGTCGTCGATATCGGTGGATTTTTCAGAAGGATCTTGTAACTCACTGTCAGAGATGATATCGTCTCCATCAGAAGCTTCGTCAAAAATCGGCAGCGAGTTCAACATTTTATCTAGCTTCAATTGGGTCGAGGCAAACCGAATGTTGTTTTCAGAGTTGGACGAGTGCCAGGAGATAATTTTGGATACGCAAGAAGGGCACGGTAGTTTTAGTGTCAGCTTAGCAAATTCTGGTGCTGACAGACCGGTACACTTAATGTGAAACACAGCACTGCAAGAAACGCAGTCCAAAACATGGGTGCCCCTTTTAGTCACTTCTTGGGACACTGCACATGTAATAACCATAAAAAAGTGATAGAGTTTTTGTAGGGGGACTCAAAAGTAATTAAAAATCGAGTTGTATATGGATCTTGACTGGGCTGGTTCAAAAGAAAGTTTTTAGTCCAATATGGCGTCGATAAAGCACTTTTGGCTCAATTTATGATGATTATAAGCAGAATATAGAAAAGCCAATAAAGTAGGAAGATAAAGCTAATCTTGCTTAGTGAAAGGATATAAAATTATTTAATTAAATGATGAGTATTCGCTTTTTAATACTTTTTATTTTATTTCTTTAACTGTTCATGTTGTTTCACACTACTTTAAATCATAATGATTTTGTAAAATGGTGAATAAACTCCCACAACAACCATGTTTTTTAATTTGTTACTGAATAAAAACATAAAATTCACTCCAGAAATTGTTTTAAAGGCGCTTAAAAAGCAAAAAAAACAAAATTAGTCGCAATCCTGATACTATACCGCCAATAGTGTTTAAACAATTAGCTTTATCACTAGCTACTCCATTATCTTCTGTTTTTGAAGTTTCTTTTAGAACTCATAAATTGCCATTGACGTGGCTTTTAGCTGAAGTAATACCAATTTTCAAAAAAGGGTGCCCAAGCGACGCTAACAATTATAGGCCCATTTCTCTTACCTGTATTGCCTGCAAGGTAATGGAAAGCTGCGTTTCTGATCAAATTCTTTCTTATTTACGAAAATTAAATCTTATATCAAAGGATCAGCATGGGTTTTTGGCAAAACGGTCAACTTGTTCCTTGCTTTTAGAATCTTTCAATGATTGGTCAAATGCGCTTGAAAAAGGTTTAATAATTGACACAGTTTTTATTGACTTCAGTAAAGCCTTTGATTCGGTTTGTCACAGTAAACTACTTATAAAATTGCAAGCTTACGGTATAACCGGTGACCTACTAAAATGGATAGCTGCATTTTTACACAACCGCCAACAATGCGTAGTTATAGGGAACTATAATTCCACATTTAAAAATGTCACCTCAGGAGTTCCTCAAGGCTCCGTGCTAGGGCCTCTCTTGTTTTTATTATTTATAAATGATTTAACTGATGAAATAAAAAACGTGTCTTGCAAATTGTTTGCGGACGATGTAAAACTTTTTCAGGCACGCAAACAAAATGAAACCAACCTCTTACTCCAAAATAATTTACACAATTTAGAGCTGTGGGCGCAAAAAATGGCAGCTTCACATTGCTGAGCACAAGTGTTGTGTCATCTATATGGGTCATAACAATCCCAAAATTCCTTTAAGTATAAAAAATAATGAACTAACTGTTGAAAAGGAAGCCAGGGACCTAGGCATATTTGTCACTTCTAACCTAAAGCCAAGTGTACATTGCAATGTAATAGCTAAAAAAGCTCTTATGATAATTAATATGCTTTTTCGCTGTTTTCAAACTACAAGTCTAAATTCCTTTGTAACCGCGTTTAAAGCCTTTGCCAGACCTATTTTAGAGCACTGTAGCCAAGTTTGGTCCCCCTATTTGCTTAAAGACATTGATACTATTGAACGAGTTCAGCGCTATTTTACGCGAAGAGTATTCCAAAGATGTGGTCTTCCTCGGGAGTTTAGTTATAAACAAAGATTAAAATTTCTTAAATTAGAATCACTGGAGGAGCGTAGAATTAAATTTGATTTAGTAATGTGTTACAATATTATCAACCACAATAATGATTTATGTTTTCATGATTTTTTTAATTGGGGAATTTTCAAAGGGAAAAACAATCATGATTTAAAATTATATTTGCCTAAAGCTAAAAAAGATGTTAAAATGTATTCCTTCTCTTCCCGAAGTGCAACATACTGGAATTCTTTACCACAAAATGTTGTCAATGCCAGATCCCTTAGAATCTTTAAAACTCTTATTAATAATATTAGTTTTGAAACATTTTTAAAATTTGACAGACACATTATGTAAGTAGCCATATCGGCTCTGTGTGTTCTCTCCCTTTATTATACTTTTCTATATGTTGCAGTTTGGGATTTTATATACGTTTATTTTCAATGAAAACTTTTTTTTACAGAAATAGTTTAAGTAACATGTAAATTACTTAAAAAATCTGAGTTTAAATCCGACCTAACCTAACCATGATTGTAAATAATCTACTTATTGTTTTACATGATACGCGATATATTTTACTAATAATTTTATGTGTGTGATTCATGTGTTTTTTTGTGTTTTTTTTGTATATAACCATTACTGCTTCGTGCGTTTAGTATACATAAAGGATTTTCATTCATTCATTCATTCATTCATCATTCATTCATTCATTCATCATAATATTTGTGGTTTTTGTTTTGGTGTGTTTGGCGTTGGTTTTTGGGTTTGCTTTTTTTGTGGTTTTGTGTTTTTTTTTTGTGGTTTTTTTGTTTTTTTTTTTTTTTTTTTGTTCTAGTTTTGTATATCGATGTTGGATATAATGAAACCATTAAAATCAACATATAATAATATACCAGAAAAACGTTTTGAAACATAAAGCAAAGAAATTTACTATTATTAAATCGTTTAAACTGTAGCTCTTCAATCGTTTGAAAAATACCCCACTTGAGTCTTAATTTCCGAAATTTAAAAATGTATCAGAAAATTTAGAACATTATAAAAATGAATTTAGAGTAAATTAATGATTTTTTAAAAATTGAGAACAAGGGGGAGTTTTCTTAAAATCGGTTCACCAGCAAAAATGAGTGACACACACCTTCCTTATCATTTTAAAAATTCACTTTTTAAAATTCATATCTTAACGCAACAATAAATAAAATGATCTTTCAGGGATTATAATAAACTTTCTTTACAATTAAAAAACATCTTTTTATTAGTCTTTTATTATGCACGTGCAACCCACTAAAAAAATCCCCCCATCTTACTTTCTAAAAAGCTCTTTACAAGTTTCACAAAAAAAAAAAATCAAATGCAAAAAAGATTTAGCTTGTTTAAAAGAGGATAAATCAAGGGAATTCAAAATTTTAAATCAAAAAAAAAAATTCAACTTAAAAGAGTACACAAGAATGCATACAACTGTGATTCTAAATTATCTTTAACTTAAGACTGTAAAATTTTAAAAATATTTTGTCTATTTTATTTCGTCTAATTTAATCAAAAATATAACGAAAAATACCCAAAAATAAACTCTATAAAAAATAGAAAAGTAGCCATTATAAAAGCCTCTCCATTTAAAACACTCTCTACATAACATATACCATTTTAATTCCGATTAAATGGATAGGAAGCTATTATAATAGCCCGTTATTTATTTAATTTCACTTCATATATACTCACAAGTGTAATACTTCGGGGCCGCACGATTTCCCATATTAATAGTTTAATACTTCCAAAAGCAAAACTCCTGCGCCCCACATATACACATTGTGAGTATATATGAAGTGAAATTAAATCAATAACGGGCTATTATAATAGCTTCCTCTCCCATTTTAACTCCCGAATAAAATGCTACTATGCCATTATAGTAGAGAGTGTCATTTAAATGGAAAGGCTTATTATAATGCCTACTTTTCCTACTTTTTTATATAGAGTTCACATTTTTCTATATTATATATTTTTATTAAATTAGACGAAAATAAAATAGACAAAAGATTTTTAAAATTTTACCATCTTAAGTTAAAGATAATTTGGAGATACAGTTGTATGCATTCTTGTGTACTCTTTTAAAGTTGAATTTTTATTTTGATTTAAAATTTTGAAATTTGATTTATCCTCTTTAAACAAGCTAAATCTTTTTTGCATTGATTTTTTTTATTTGTGAAACTTGTAAAGAGCTTTTTAGAAAGCTAAGAATGGGGGGATTTTTTTAGTGGGTTGCACACGTGCATAATAAAAGACTAATCAAAAACGCGATGTTTTTTAAATTGTAAAAGCAAAGTTCTTATTCAATAAATCACCCTGAAAGATCATATTATTTATTTTGCGTTAAGATACTGAAAGATTTTGAAAAGTGCAATTTTTAAAATGATAAGGAAGGTGTGTGATCACTCATTTTTGCTGGTGAAACCGATTTTTAAAAAACTCCCCTTGTTCTCAATTTTTAAAAAATCAATTTATCTAATTCATTTTATAATGTTCTAAATTTTCCTGATCATTTTTAAATTTGCGGAAATTAAAGAACTCAAGTGGGTCAGTTTTCAAAACGATTGAAGAGCTGCAGTTTAAACGATTTAATAAATAGTAAATTTCTTTGCTTTATGTTTCAAAACGTTTCTGGTACTATTATTAATGTGGATATTAATTTTAATTATATTTAACATCGATATAATTTTAAAAGAAATAAAACAAAACTAGAAAGGAGAGGGCCCGTAGGGCCCCCGCCTTTCTACTACAAATTTTGCTTTTTGCGGCCTTTGGTGGTGGGGGTTTTTTTTTATTTTTTTGTTTCTGGCGTCTTCGAAAAAAACACATGAATCACACACATAAAATTATTAGTAAAATATATCGCGTATCATGTAAAACAATAAGTAGATTATTTACAATCATGGTTAGGTTAGGTCGGATTTAAACTCAGATTTTTTAAGTAATTTACATGTACTTAAACTATTTCTGTAAAAAAAGTTTTCATTGAAAATAAACGTATATAAAATCCCAAACTGCAACATATAGAAAAGTATAATAAAGGGAGAGAACACACAGAGCCGATATGGCTACTTACATAATGTGTCTGTCAAATTTTAAAAATGTTTCAAAACTAATATTATTAATAAGAGTTTTAAAGATCCTAAGGGATCTGGCATTGACAACATTTTGTGGTAAAGAATTCCAGTATGTTGCACTTCGGGAAGAGAAGGAATACATTTTAACATCTTTTTTAGCTTTAGGCAAATATAATTTTAAATCATGATTGTTTTTCCCTTTGAAAATACCCCACTTAAAAAAATCATGAAAACATAAATCATTATTGTGGTTGATAATATTATAACACATTACTAAATCAAATTTAATTCTACGCTCCTCCAGTGATTCTAATTTAAGAAATTTTAATCTTTGTTTATAACTAAACTCCCGAGGAAGACCACATCTTTGGAATACTCTTCGCGTAAAATAGCGCTGAACTCGTTCAATAGTATCAATGTCTTTAAGCAAATAGGGGGACCAAACTTGGCTACAGTGCTCTAAAATAGGTCTGGCAAAGGCTTTAAACGCGGTTACAAAGGAATTTAGACTTGTAGTTTGAAAACAGCGAAAAAGCATATTAATTATCATAAGAGCTTTTTTAGCTATTACATTGCAATGTACACTTGGCTTTAGGTTAGAAGTGACAAATATGCCTAGGTCCCTGGCTTCCTTTTCAACAGTTAGTTCATTATTTTTTATACTTAAAGGAATTTTGGGATTGTTATGACCCATATAGATGACACAACACTTGTGCTCAGCAATGTGAAGCTGCCATTTTTTCGCCCACAGCTCTAAATTGTGTAAATCATTTTGGAGCAAGAGGTTGGTTTCATTTTGTTTGCGTGCCTGAAAAAGTTTTACATCGTCCGCAAACAATTTGCAAGACACGTTTTTTATTTCATCAGTTAAATCATTTATAAATAATAAAAACAAGAGAGGCCCTAGCACGGAGCCTTGAGGAACTCCTGAGGTGACATTTTTAAATGTGGAATTATAGTTCCCTATAACTACGCATTGTTGGCGGTTGTGTAAAAATGCAGCTATCCATTTTAGTAGGTCACCGGTTATACCGTAAGCTTGCAATTTTATAAGTAGTTTACTGTGACAAACCGAATCAAAGGCTTTACTGAAGTCAATAAAAACTGTGTCAATTATTAAACCTTTTTCAAGCGCATTTGACCAATCATTGAAAGATTCTAAAAGCAAGGAACAAGTTGACCGTTTTGCCAAAAACCCATGCTGATCCTTTGATATAAGATTTAATTTTCGTAAATAAGAAAGAATTTGATCAGAAACGCAGCTTTCCATTACCTTGCAGGCAATACAGGTAAGAGAAATGGGCCTATAATTGTTAGCGTCGCTTGGGCACCCTTTTTTGAAAATTGGTATTACTTCAGCTAAAAGCCACGTCAATGGCAATTTATGAGTTCTAAAAGAAACTTCAAAAACAGAAGATAATGGAGTAGCTAGTGATAAAGCTAATTGTTTAAACACTATTGGCGGTATAGTATCAGGATTGCGACTAATTTTGTTTTTTTGCTTTTTAAGCGCCTTTAAAACAATTTCTGGAGTGAATTTTATGTTTTTCTTCAATAACAAATTAAAAAACATGGTTGTTGTGGGAGTTTATTCACCATTTTACAAAATCATTATGATTTTGAGGGGGTCATGTGAAATTCAAAACATGAACGGTCAAAAAAATAAATTAAAAATATTTTAAAAACGGAATGCTGCTAATAATTTTAATTTGAATAATTTTTATATCCTTTCACTAAGCAAGATTAGCTTTATCTTCCTACTTTATTGGCTTTTCTATATTCTGCTTATAATCATCATAAATTGAGCCAAAAGTGCTTTATCGACGCCATATTGGACTAAAAACTTTGTTTGAAACAGCCCAGTCAATCCATATACAACTCGATTTTTATTTACTTTTGAGATTACCTACAAAAACTCTATCACTACATTATGGTTATTACATGTGCAGTGTGCCAAGAAGTGACTAAAAGGGGCACCCATGTTTCGGACTGCGTTTCTTGCAGTGCTGTGTTTCACATTAAGTGTACCGGCCTGTCAGCACCAGAATTTGCCAAGCTGACACTAAAACTACCGTGCCCTTCTTGCGTATCCAAAATTGTCTCCTGGCACTCGTCCAACTCTGAAAACAACATTCGGTTTGCCTCGATTGAAATGAAGCTAGATAAAATGTTGAACTCGCTGCCGATTTTTGACGAAGCTTCTGATGGAGACGATATCATCTCTGACAGTGAGTTACAAGATCCTTCTGAAAAATCCACCGATATCGACGACTCCAACGATACCTCTTTTACCGCCGTTCGTAAAAAGAAGAAACGTCCTAAAAAACAATTTCCTGCGTGTCAGTTTGTTACAAAAGATGACATAAACGAAATTGTCGCCAAAAACTTTGCCACTAATCAAGAAAATGAACGCCGGCGGGAAAATGAGAAAGCTTTTGTAATTTGCGGTCTCTCGGAAGGTTCGGAAAAGTCGGACCGGCAGCGCGTCTCCAATCTGCTTTCACTGCTTAACGGTCCTGGCTATTCAGTTCCCCATCCGTCAGCCATTTTTCGAATGGGATTAATCGATACTTCAGCCAAAAAGCGTCCTCGTTTTCTCAAGGTTATTTTGGAGCGTTCAGCCGATCGTCACCGCATACTTGGAAACTCCAAACGCCTAAAGGAGATGCCTGCATGGGAAAATGTTTATATTCGTCCAAGTCGCACGTTTTTAGAACGTAAGAAGATAAGAGAGCTTTATGAAGAAAGGAAAAATAAAGCTCGCGATGCAGGCCTTCCCGAATCCAGCTTTTATATTCTTCGATCCGGAGGTTCTCCCGATTTTTGGAAAATCGTGCTGTCCACCAGAAATAGTCCAGCTGGAAGAAGGAGATCGGGTACCATGGCTTCCGGCATTTCAAGTACCTGTGATGAGAAATCCGACTGCGCCCTTATCAACGCCAGCCAGAGTTCTGTCCGTGATTCGTTTTCTGCTTTGTCAGCTAACTCTTCTAAGACCGCTGCTATTCCAACGTGTTCTTCTGACGATAAATGTAATGTTGTAAGTGATTGAAAATCTTGCACAGGTAATGCACCTATTCTTTCATTTTCTGTCTTTAATGCACGTTCTTTGGGTAATAAATTAAACAATTTTGAAGCCTTACTATGCCTTAATAAATATGAAGTTGTTGCTCTCTAAAAAGTGGCCCTAAGAAATTCGTTGAAAAAAAAAGTCGTGAATCACATTTTGATTAAATTAACAAAATAAGTAGGTAAGAAAAGTATTGCTATAATATTAGTTGATTGAACGAAAAAATTCGTAAAATTAACTTAGAAAAATCTCGTTGAAATTGATAATTGCTCTTTACATGTTAAACATACAGTTTTGTCTCGTGCGGCGGTTTTCTATTTTATAATTAGGTTTACCAATAGTTTTGTTATTTGTTTGACTGTTTATATACATATATTCTACGAAAATAATCAAATCCTATGTATAACTGAATTCGAAACCTTTCAACCTTCATTTTTTGTTTTATGTTTATTATTAACAAAAATAATTGTTTTAAAACATAAAAATAAAATTCGGCCAATTTAATCCGACTGTTTTTAAAGTTTTAATATTTACCACGCGACGTTTCCTTTGATTTTGTTTTAAATATAACAAACTTGTGAGAATATTTTGTTGGAAATATTAAAAATTCTTCGCTATTGTTAATACAAAATTACTTTGCAAAAAAAAAACTCCAAAGGCGCTGATGATTTCTATGGAATTAAGATGGCAGAAATTGGTTGTGTGTGCACTGACTTTAAATCCTTAGTTTGAAGTGTGTAAAATTTTCTGCTAGGGATTTTAAGTTTTTGCAACGCTTTATTTATTTTTTTTTAAAAAGTGTGAAATCTTCACTTTCAAAACAAATTAAGGAAGGACAGACGAAGGTAAGAAATGTTTTGTCTTTTAATTAAAACAATTTTATATTTTGTAAAGTAACCATAAATAACTTTTTTCTTCACCCTTAAAATGATTAAATAAGAAAAAATATGGAAAAATGTTTGGGCGGAAGAAGGACTTTTCTTCTCGCCATCGCGTTCAAATTAAAACAAAAGTAAAATTTGAAAGTTAAAACTATTGTTTTGAATTTTTAATTTATTATGCTTGTTAAGTACTATAAATTCTTGCTTTATGTATTTATGCTTTATGTTCTATTCTATGTATCGTTTAAACGGAGTTTTATCGAAAAAATTTTATTGTAAGACAGGAGTTCCACTAATTTTTTAATAGACCTGTGATAAATAAAAAAATCGTAAAAGTTACTAATTAAGTGAGCGGATCCTTTCCCGTTAAAAAATTCGTAAAAACTTATTAATTTCTACGTTATATTAACCAATCACTTTTAAGAGAGTGCTGTCACTGAAACGTGGCTAAATAATATGTTTACAGACGAGATTATTATCGGTGCTAGTGATTATAAAATTTTTCGCTACGACAGAAAAGGAAAAATCGGTGGTGGCGTTTGCTTAGTTATTAAAAATAGTATCAAAACTGTTCCTATTTCTTTAAGTGATGAATTTTTAGATTTTGAATGTATAGTTGTGGATATAATTGGTACTTCGGGAAAACTGCGCATTGTTTGTTTCTACAGACCCCCAATTTCTCAAAATGAGCAGCTCGAAATAAATAATTTACTAAAATTTAACGCTTTTTTGACACACATTAGCGCAGTTAATCACCCATCTATATTACTAGGCGATTTCAACATGCCAAAAATTAATTGGCATTTACCTTGTGCAATTTCTTCCGATAAATATCATGATCTATTTTTAAATGCAATTAGTGAAAACGGTTTTTTGCAATTTGTTAAATGCAGCACTCATATAAGTGGAAATACACTTGATTTAATATTTTCTAATAATGAAAATTTAATTGGAAATATTCATATAATTGAACCTATTTCTGATTCATGTGATCATATGGGAATTGATTGCAAAGTTATTTTCGATATTGCTAAACCTAAACCTGATAAACAGTATTTTCGTGATTTTAAAAATGCTGACTACGTGGCTATAAACAAGCACTTAAACGAAATAAATTGGTTTCCAATTTTCAGTTGTAGTTCAGATATTCACTCTTTATATTCAAATTTTCGGAACACTTTACATGATTGTATTAATAAGTTTATCCCTTTAAAAACTATAAAAAAGCGTAACAAAATCTATTTTCCACCAAAAATAAAGCGATTATTATCACTTAAAAAACGATTTTATAAAAAAAGCAAATTTTGTCTTAAATATAAAGCTGCCTGGAAAGAATGCAATAAAAATTACAAATCCGAACTTAAAAAATTTCATTTGGAGCGCGAAAACAAAGCTGTAACAAAAAATATAAACGCTTTTTATAGTTTTGTAAATTCCAAGTTAAAGTCTAAAAACAAATTTATTGGGCCTATTAAAAAGCCTGACGACTCCCTAGCTATAGATAATTTGGAGATGTGTAATTTGTTTAATGATTATTTTTACTCTGTATTTACAGTGGACGACGGCAAACAACCCGATTTTGCAAAAAAAGTAAACGATAACACTGGGCTTAATACGGTGGTTTTTCCGGTTAAAGCTGTAATGAATAAACTAAAAAAACTCCCTGTCAAATTTTCCAGAACTCCGGATGATATTCCCTCTTACTTTCTCAAGATGTGCGCTGAAAATTTAGCAATGCCCTTGGCCAGAATTTTTGAAATTTCACTTAAATCGGGTTGTCTTCCGTCTGATTGGAAGGACGCTTTCTTGTGTCCACTTTTTAAAAAGGGTCTTGCATGCTTGTGTTCAAACTATCGTCCAATATCTCTAATATCAAATTGTTCTAAGGTAATTGAAAGCTTAATATTTGATACAGTTATAAAGTATTTAAAAAAACACAACTTATTATCAAAGGAACAGTTTGGTTTCTTGGGCAAAAAGTCTGTCGGTCTTCAGCTTCTATTAACTTTAAAAGACTGGATTTGTGCATTAGATAAGAAAAAACCTGTCGACGTTATGTACGTCGATTTCGCGAAGGCTTTCGACACCGTCAGCCACGAGAAACTCTTGCTCAAAATTAAAGCATACGGCATTGGTTACGAGCTTTTTTACTGGATAAAAGACTTTCTTTCTAACCGAAGACAATGTGTCATAATTGAAAACGCAAAATCTGATTTCAAACATGTTACAAGCGGAGTTCCTCAGGGCAGTGTTCTTGGGCCTTTGCTTTTTCTTTTGTACATTAATGATCTTCCTGATTGTCTTAAAAACAACACTCAAGTAAAACTTTTTGCCGACGATGCCAAACTGTATAAAATAATTGATAATATGGGATCATTGACAGAGTTTCAATCCGACTTAGATAATTTTTCCAAATGGGCTAACACGTGGCAATTAAAAATTGCTCTAAAAAAATGCAATGCTTTACGTTTGGGTAAAAATAGTATAAGTAAAACTTATTATCTTAACCAAACCGCTATAGAAAATGTAGACTCTGTAAAGGACCTTGGTATAATTATTACAAAAGACTTAAAATCATCTTTACATTGTTCCCAAATCTCAAATAAAGCTTCTCGTATAGTTTCTTTGCTATTTCGTGCTTTTACCTCTAAAGATAAGAATCTCTTACTTAAAGCCTACCGTACTTATGTTTTACCTATCTTAGATTTTGAGTCGGTAGTTTGGTCACCATATTTAATAAAAGATAAACAAAAAATCGAAAATATCCAGAAAAATTTTTCAAGGCGACTTTTTGCT
>JASAMX010023464.1:0-17695 GCA_030248175.1 Microlaimidae sp. YZB2_3 | reverse complement strand
TTTATACAGAAAATTAATATTTTAAAAACGTTTTGATAAAATAAATCAGTTTTTTTAATTATGAAACCACTGTAAAACTTTTAAATTTGCTTAAAAAATCTTTTTAGCAATGTTTTGTTAAAGAAAACAGCAATTTTCGTTTCCTATTCAAACGCCGGTGCGCACAAACAGAAAAAGAAGCAGAGCGTTCAGCGTTGTAACTTGCTGTGTGATAATATGCAAAAACATGTTGGCAAAAATCAATATTCTTTAGTGGGGGATGATCTAATTAACTTAATTACCAGCATTATTACGTAAAACAATCTGTATGCGTGCATTGAGCGTGTGTCATATGTGCGCGATGACTCCTCTCCACCCGCTTTCCCTTATTTTTTCCCAGAAGTTGGAGCGCCGCTCCAAGTCTTTCTGGGAACTGGAAACTGGTATCTGGGATCTGGGAAACAGGTGTGAACACTTGTTTTTGCTGTTTCTTGGATCTGGGATCTGGGAACTGGGAACTGGGATCAGGTGTGAACGGGCCCTAACACTGACATCTTAATACTGGACAACGTTTTTTCACTAAAAAGGGGAACGACTTTCCTCTTTGACTAGCAAAAAAATTGGGCTAAATGAGATATCGTTGCAAAGCTTACAGTCAGGGAAATGTCATAAAAGGGTTGAAATTAAAAAAAATTAAAAAATGCAGGGGCATCTTTTGGTTGGACAAGACATTTTCACAAAAACGGGGCCCTATGGACTTTGAAAGTTGAAAAAAACTTTATCTTTGAATTGGTTCAAACTTATTGGTAAGAGTAATTTGCCAATGTAAAGCCAGAATATGTTTTTGGAAAAATGAACATAGACATCTTTATGCTGGACAACGTTTTTTCACTAAAAGGGGCAACGAACTTTCTCCTTAACCACAAAAAAGATTGGGCTAAATGAGATATCATTGCAAAACTTAAGTTTCAAGGAATGTCATAAAAGGCTTGAATTTTCCAAAAATAAATAACAAGGACATTTTTATGCTGGACAACGCATTTTGACCAAAAGGGGGGCTTCTTCCCAACCACAAAACGGATTGGGCTAAATATGGTATCATTGCAAAGCTTACAGTCTGGAGAATGTCATAAATGGGTTGAAATTTAAAAAAATAACATAAACATCTTTATACTGGACAACATATTTTTACCAAAGAGGGAAAAACCTTCCTCCTCCATCACAAAAAAGATTGGGGTAAATCAGATATTATGGGTAAACCATATAGTTCAGGGAGCATCATAAGGGGGTTGAAATTAGTAAAAAATAATAACATGGACATCTTGGTACGAGGTCTTTAGAGCCCCAAGCAGGGAACTTGGAGCCATGAAAAATTTTTGGGAACCTGGAGCCACGAGCAATGGGAACTTGGAGCCTTAAAGCAAAAATTGGTTTGGGGTTATATTTAGGTTTCGCTTAGGCTTAGGTAAACGTTTCAGCGATTTTTATTTCCGGCTCCAAGTTCCCTACTTACGGCTCCAAGTTCCCCACTTACGGCTCCAAGTTCCCTATTTTTGTCTACAAGGTCCAGCTCCAAAGTTCCTAAGGATCCATCGACCCTAAATCGGACATCTTTATTCTGGACTACATATTTCCACCATATGAGAGAAAGACCATTCCCCCAACGACAAATGGAGTGAGGGTTAACTGAGGTATTATTGTAAAGCTTACCGTCACGGGAATGGCATAAAAGGTTGAATTTTGAAAAAAAAATATTAGTAAATGAATATAAAAAATTCCGGAAAAATTATTTGTCAGCCATATGGCTGACGCGGGCTACTTGCTTGTTAAATTACTTCTAATATTAAACTACTTTTTATAAATGTTAAATTATTTTCTTGTTAAATAGTCAATTCAATTCCACAAATTATCGAGGTCGGCTAGGTTTTATTTCCCTGTAAAGAAGTAAGAGCTCTAAGGGGCGGACTGGCAACATCAGTATGTTGCCAGTCCGCCCCTTAGAGCTCTAACTTTTTCGCACAACTTTTTTAATTTTAAGAAAGCTGAATTACCGAAAAGCACCTGTTTGTTCATTTTTATTATGAATATTTGAAAAAAACATAAGCATAAACTTTGGTATCTTATACTTATAATACTGTCACATAAGAACATTATTTTGTTCTGTAAATTTTGACTTTTTACACTATGTCCAAAGCGTTTATTTTTTGACAACCATCGTTTTAAAAATAAGATTTGTATAGGTTTTAAAGCGAATATTCTGTTATTGAACTGTATTGAACTGAATTGAACCCTTTTTTGGGCTTAGTACTAAAGCTAAGGCTAAACGAATTTTGAACCTTTAGCACTCAAGCTAAGGCTCGGCTAGAGTGAAATTTTCCGGCAATGCACACCCTTAATTTAATCTAATCAAATTTGCAACTAAAATTTATTTCAAACTGTTGTTCAAACATTTTTATAAAGCAGTAAACGTTATTCTAGGCATTATATTTCTTTAAAAACCCTTAACAAGTTTACGCGTAAAGGGGGAAAGGAAATATTCTGACACAAAATCAGAATATTTCCTCCCACCAAAGGAAGTATTCTGAACGCAGCCAGAATATTCCCCTCGCCCCAGAGGAAAATCAGAGGGAGAAAATATTCTATGACACCAGCACATATTTTCACTATCCCGTGGTTATTGCCCCTCTCCCACTGATACATACAAAAACATACAAAAACATGATTTCCTAGCATATGAGTCTTATTTTTAAGCCTAAAATTATTCATTATATAAGACGATGTCTTAAAAAAATACAGATTTGACTGAAACCGGGTTTTAAGAAAGTGAATTTCACTTATGATAAAAATACGTTTTTTTATTGGTTTTTTATATTTATTATTGTTGGATTTTATATACAAAAACACTATCTACGTGTCTGACGCTAATAATAATCAAAGTATAGATTAATAATCGAGAGTTATTTTAGATTAAATGGTCTTGTAATTTGTTGATGTAATCAATTTTATTCTAACTCGGAAAATCAACACTCCCATTACTGTGTAACCACCTCACCAACTACCACAACTAGCAAAAGTTTAACTAAAAAAGTAACAACAACTTTAACCACCGGAACTTTCTTAATCTCACCAGTAACAAATCAAAATCTGTTCAAAAATCTTTGATCCTTGTGGCCAAACTTACAATTTTAAACATATGTAAAACACGTCACAAAAATTAGTAAAACGTTTGTATCAGTGTCAAGCTTATATTTTTAGCTATCAATTAAACTAAAAATTATGTTCTTTAATGACATGACACCACCATCAGCACCACCAACACGGTGAAAAAAACTTCGGTTTAAAAAAAGCAAAAGGTTATTAGTAAATGATAAAAAATTGTATGCTGTCAAAACTAGGGATGCATTGAGCTGCTCACAAATGCTCAATACAAATTGGTTCTCCCAAATATTTAATTGTAAGCACTAAGCTCAAGCTCAAGCTGACAATAAATTTTAGGCTCAAACTCAAGCTCACAATTAGCAAAAGCCAATTAGCTTAATTGTGAGATGAACCCTACAAAATAAAAAGTATGTTATGCTTTACCAAAAGATGTGTAACTGCTGAATATAAAGCCTTGCTAAAATATGTCATTATAACAACATAAATTCAGTCCATTTAATTGGAATTTTTATTTTAAATTCATATTCTTCTGTTAATTTATGTCAATTATAATAAAGTACATGTTTTAATAACATAATTTATCTAAATTCACGTGAATAAATATATGCTTTTAAATTTACGCGAATTAATGAAGAATAAGCCAACTTAAAGAGATGTGCCATTTTAATGCCTATTTGAAAAGCATTTTATTAAATGGCTTATATTGTCGTCACACTTTATACAAGAATTAAGTTTTTTTTTTGATAAATTGCATATGTTTTTACCCATGGTTTTTCTTTTGCTTTTTACTTTCCTTTTAAAAAAACTAAATTTTCTAAAAAGGATGTGTGTTAACTTTCCGTTTATTACATTTTGTTTTTCAAAATTTTATAAAAGTTTATTTTTATACAATTTTAAACAAAATCCTATTTTTTAATTAAAATGTCAAATTTTATAGATTTTTTAAAAATCAAATTCTTTTTAAATTATTCGTTTTTGTATTTTCTTTTTTTTGTTCTATAGTAAATAAATAACTCATAAATTTAAAATTTATTTATCTTCATCTGTTTTAGTGTTTTCGTATTTTAATAGTATATTGTATTTTAACTTAATTCTTGTATGTACCTAAGTTTAATTATTCTTGTCTTAAGAAGTGTTTTTTCATATAAATTTTTGCGTAGGTTAATCAAGACAATCTAAAGTTATATGGGTTGTATATTTAAACCTTCATAATGCGCTTCCATTTTGAATCCAACCGAATAACCAGACATTTATTATAAAAAGTATATTGTATTTTTTTAAACGATTGGTTTGGACAAAATCAACTGAATTCAAAAAAAAATATTTCAAGAAATACTTTAAAAAAATATTTCACTAAAAACAATAGAAATTTATAAAAAGAGTTTGTAAAACTCAAAAGCATTCATTTTAGCAGAAAGCAATAGAAAATTGAAAAAAAATCTTTAATTTGGCTTGTTAGCTGTACAGAACTGTACAATTCTACAACTCGACTATCAGTTACCAACCATTTTGATTTTTTACTCCTTTGTAAAACTCCAAACTTCTTTGTAAAACGCTATTTTGAATTTTTCTTTGCTGCTGTGCTGCCGTGTAAAATAAAGGAATAACACAAGTTTATATGTTTTTTTTTAATTAAATTGGTGACGTGCGGTTCTTTTTTGATTGCGGTAAGTTTAGAATTACTTGTTGTTTGTTTTATTAAAGCCAAATTAAAACTCGGAGTACAAAAGGGATTATGGGGGGTAAAATCCAATAAAAAAATTCTAATCAGATTTTTTACAGAAGTGCATTTTACATATAGCGTTTTGCCATTGTAACGAAAAAGTTGGGAAAAAACGCTAAATTTAGATTAAAAATGTGCATTTGTAAATGTTTGGTTTTGCCTAAAATTATCATTTTGACCTTCAACTTTAAAAATGAAAATAGTTCAAAGTCATTTTGGGATTTTTTTGCCACTTTAACTCCACACATACTTGCCTATTTATGGTTTATTGGGGTGTACATGTACCCACCATTCCCTTCTGCATTTGCGAAAATCCGCACTATTTAAGGCTTTTATTTTATTATAATACGAATAATTGACGATTGCAAAAAAGTTATGTTTCGAAATTATCGGTTTTTAAAAAAAAAATTAATTTTTGCCAAAACAAAATCAAACTATAAAAATAAAATCTTTTAAAAATCTTTTTAACATGTAAATATAATTTTGTTTGTTAAATAATATATATCATAAACAGCCCAAAAATATATAAATAAAGAAAAACGTGCGACCGTTGTGTATTGATTTTTCGAAATATTTACAAAAAGAAGTAGATGCGTCAAATTAAATTGTATAGTAAGACGAATTTTTTTTATAAAATATCAAATATAAACAATAATGGAATGCAGCCGCACATTTTCAATACTTATACTTTTTTGTTTTACTCAGTCTACCAGAGTATATAAAGTTTAGGGCCAAGAAGAACAGCACTGCTGCTCTGTGAAATTGTTGATACTGAAGCCACCAGAGCAAAATTGGCGTCTGCAGATGCAGATGCTGGTTGACAATGACTGTCATCCTCAACCGCATCTACAGTCACCATCGTCGCTTAGGCATCTTCTGCATCAACCCCTTCACGTAGAGCCATTTAACACATAGACTTTGCGAGTTTGTCCTCGTGGACTCCCTCAGAACAAGAAACTTTTCTTACCAGGGTTCTGCCTTGTTCTACAACAGTAACCTCGAAGTTGCTAGCCTCCAAATAAATTCAAGGAACAGAACAGCAGGACGATTTGAACAGCAGCAGCAGAGTCCTTTAACGACAAATTGAGAGGGGTTGAAAACCCCAGGGGAAAGAGTTTTAATTAAAGACTATAAATCACTATGACAAGCCCATAAAACACTGCGAAAAATTTGATTTCACTAACATATGAATTTCTTTCATATGGCGTGTAAAAATGACAATACACAAACAAATATATTTCAACTATGAATGTTTAATGGAGAATCACGACGATTAATTTAATGTACACAAAGGTCTTGAGAAGAATTGGAAATAATTTGTATAATACTGGAAAAAATAAGGAATAAACAAAATATGTACAACCAGCTATCTTTTTAAAAAATGTTTTATGTTTATGTTATTTTCGTGTGTTATGATTGTGTTTTTTTGTTAACCAACGTCATTTACAAAATATTTTTAAATCTGCTTGAGACCAATTTTCAAAATTATCAAACTTCAATAAGAATATTTTTTTATTAATTTTATTGATTTCTTAAATTTTATTGCGATTTTTTAGCCAAAAACACATGTCAGATATAACATTTTAAATGAAACAAAAATGTTAAAATTTAATTGTCCAAAGTGGAATTGGGTATATTAATAAAAATCTTTTTAAAATTCAGTAACTTTTTGCACAAAAATAATGTGGAGTATAGAATAAAACATTAAAGGTTCACTGTCACAACACAAATCAAATTCTTATAATGCCCTTAATGGACTACTTTTTTAATACGAAACCTATCTACCTTAAATCTAATGTTTTGGCTTTTTCAGATACCAATTCGAAAACATTTATAAATTTCAATATAATGGGTGCAGTAAACAAAAAGTTGTATTTTCCGGGCGTTATAGGAATTTAATTTGTGATATTGCTTCTTTAAGTATTTATATCACGGGAACGAAGCAACCAATTTAATTTGAAATTCTAGTATGTAAAAAATAAAAAGAGAATATTCCCATTTATCTTTGTAATTTTTTTATGAATTGACAATTTGTTTGTTTTTTTTTGTTGTAAAAATATGACCTTTTATTCAAAAATCTTGTAACATTTGTTTGTCGAAATAATTTAAAATGACAAAAATAGGGCTATTTGGCAATTCTTATTTACTTAGCAAAGTTTGGTACAAAAATATATACAAAACAAAGGTATGTTTATGTTCCTTTTGAAACATTAATTGTAAATTTTTACAAAATCTTTGTTGGGAAATTGGTGTTTTAGTGACAAAAAACCTGCGATTTTCGCATTAAAATAGTTGGCAAATTTTTGACCTTTGAAAAAAAACATACTGAACTTAACCGTGCTATTCATAAAAATTTCTATTTTGGACAGGATCCATTTTTTACGCAGATCGTTCTGTGTAAAAAACGGTCACAGTCCGTTTTGATCATCGGAAAATGGACTGGCACCATTTTAATCATCGGAAAGGTCCGTTTTGATTATCGGAAAAGTGGACTGGGTCCGTTTTTATCATTGGAAAGGTCTGTTTTTTGTCATAAGAAAAGTGGACTGGGCCCATTTTTTTGGACCCAGTTCACTTTTCGATGATCAAAACGGACCCAGTCCAAAACGAATTGGGTCCAAGAGTTTTATGAATAGCACGGTAAGTCTCTTAAGTAAGTTTTTATTTAAATCAAAAAATGTCAATTTTACTTTTTAAAATGGTTTGTTTGGACAAATTTAAAAAAAAACGCAAAAAAACGTAATTTTTTCGCTTAAAGATTTGATTTGATTTGATATTTATAAATTAACATAAAGTTAATTTATAATTAATTAAGTTTGCTTTTTCAGGTTTCAGGTTTCACAGACAACGGGGTAACATTCTTAGGTTTTTTCAAGAAAACACTAATTTTGAGAAATAATTCATTAAAGTCAAAATAAATTATGGTGGTAAAAATAAAGATAAAAATACAACACATGTTCTTTTTTTGTTCCCAAGACATTGTTCCCTGCTAGAATGCCCAAAAAATTCCTACTAAGGCATTTTTATGTGGTCTAAAGATATTTGAAAAAAAACAGTTACAAGGTTTTGGGGGCGCAGGATAAAGTCAAAAAAAGTCGAAAACGAAGACAAAAACTCTTTATTGCATTTTTAAGTGTTTGTTCTAACACACATCCTTTTTAGAAAATTTAGTTTTTTTTAAAGGAAAGTAAAAAGCAAAAGAAAAACCATTGGTAAAAACATATGCAATTTATCAAAAAAAAGTTTAATTCTTGTATAAAGTGTGACGACAATATAAGCCATTTAATAAAATGCTTTTCAAATAGGCATTAAAATGGCACATCTCTTTAAGTTGGCTTATTCTTCATTAATTCGCGTAAATTTAAAAGCATCTATTTATTCACGTGAATTTAGATAAATTATGTTATTAAAACATCTACTTTATTATAATTGACATAAATTAACAGAAGAATATGAATTTAAAATAAAAATTCAAATTTAATGGACTGAATTTATGTTGTTATAATGACATATTTTAGCAAGGCTTTATATTCAGCAGTTACACATCTTTTGGTAAAGCATAATATATTTTTTATTTTTTAGGGTTAATCTCACAATTAAGCTAATTGGCTATTGCTAATTGTGAGCTTGAGCCTAAGATTTATTGTCAGCTTGAGCTTGAGCTTAGTGCTTACAATTAAATATATGGGAGAACCAATTGGTATTGAGCATTTGTGAGCAGCTCAATGCATCCCTAGTTCTGACAGCACACAATTTTTTATCATTTACTATTAACCTTTTGCTTTTTTTAAACCGAAGTTTTTTTCACCGTGTTGGTGGTGCTGATGGTGGTGTCATGTCATTAAAGAACATAATTTTTAGTTTAATTGATAGCTAAAAATATAAGCTTGACACTGATACAAACGTTGTACTAATTTTTGTGACGTGTTTTACATATGTTTAAAATTGTAAGTTTTGCCACAAGGATCAAAGATTTTTGAACAGATTTTGGTTTGTTACTGGTGAGGTTGAGAAAGTTCCGGTGGTTAAAGTTGTTGTTACTTTTTTAGTTAAACTTTTGCTAGTTGTGGTAGTTGGTGAGGTGGTTACACAGTAATCGGAGTGTTGATTTTTCGAGTTACAATAAAATTGATTACATCAACAAATTACAAGACCATTTAATCTAAAATAACTCTCGATTATTAATCTATACTTTGATTATTATTAGCGTCAGACACGTATATGGTGTTTTTGTATATAAAATCCAACAATAATATATAAAAAACCAATAAAAAACGTATATTTATCATAAGTGAAATTCACTTTCTTAAAACCTGGTTTCAGTCAAATCCGTATTTTTTTAAGACATCGTCTTATATAATGATTAATCTTAGGCTTAAAAATAAGACTCATATGCTAGGAAATCATGTTTTTGTATGTTTTTGTATGTATCAGGAGGAGAGGGGCAATAACCATGGGATAGTGAAAATATGTGCTGGTGTCATAGAATATTTTCTCCCTCTGATTTTCCTCTGGGGGGAGGGGAATATTCTGGCTGCGTTCAGAATACTTCCTTTGGTGGGAGGAAATATTCTGATTTTGTGTCGAAATATTTCCTTTCCCCCTTTACGCGTAAACTTGTTAAGGGTTTTTAAAGAAATATAATGCCTACAATAACGTTTACTGCTTTATAAAAATGTTTGAACAACAGTTTGAAATAAATTTTAATTGCAAATTTGATTAGATTAAATTAAGGGTGTGCATTGCCGGGAAATTTCACTTTAGCCGAGCCTTAGCTTGAGTGCTAAAGGTCCAAAATTCGTTTAGCCTTAGCTTTAGTACTAAGCCCAAAAAAGGCTTAGTAATAAAGCATTTTAGCCTTAGTTTTTGCCGAACTGACAAATAGGGACATGTTTGTATATTTAAAATATATTTTGAAGGCAATTCTTAGCATTGCACTGTTAAGTTTACAGTAAAAAAACTCTATATTAAAGACTTTTTTTACGTTTATTGCATGGTGTTTTAGTTTTTTTTTAATACTAATTTTTGGCGTAATTTTACAGTTTTAAAGTTGCCCTTGTGCTGCATATTTTAGTTTTAATCTTAAATGTCAATAGTCATTAAAAAAGTTTCACTATTAAGAAAAAAATTCTATCCAAAGCAAAAAAAAATTTAACCAATATTTTTTATTAAAAAAACTACGCTTACTGCATAATAAACTTCACTAAATGCCCATATAAAATAGTAAAAATGAGTTTATTTTAATATTAAGCACTTAAAAACTTAAAAAAATTCTTCAAAAAAACAAAAAATCAGTTCTTTCTAATGCTTAAACAATCATAAAAAAAAACAAAAATAGTAAAACTTCATACTCACAGCACTTTGAAATCAAACAGTCGTTTCAATCATTTTAATTAGCATTGTTGAAATAACTCATTTTATGTAATTTTTAAAGTAAAAATAGCATATTGAACTTCAAGTAAGTATAGTTTGGGGGTGGTTGGTTACCCGGGGTAAAATGTATCTTTAATTCTGAGAAGGAAGTCCTAGGGAGTCCTTCTGTACTCGCCGATTTTCTAAGGGATAGACCCGGAATGGAAAGTTTTTGAATCTAGAAGAAGGTCAGGTTGGGTTTGGTTTTCAAAACAAAATACTTTTGAGGTGTCAGATTGAAAATTCTACAAAATTAAAAATTTTTTGAGGAGAACTTTGATTTTTGTTTAGAAGAGGGGTCCAAAATTTTTAGGTTAAGGTAGAAAGGGTGAGCTTTAGCCTATCTCCCCCTTTCACTGATATAAATCTCATTAAATAATTATGTTTTTGGTTTGGTGGCAACACTTAAGTTTTTTGTGATTTGTCATTTTTTGGCAAAAGCTGACGTTTTGCTGGGCCCATACCTTTTGCCGAGCCGAAAAAACTAATGCACTTTTTTTCTTTTTAGAAAGTAACAAAACCATTGCCTGAACATCCGCGCGCGTGAGTTTTAAATCCCAGTAAACAGTCAGGTGTGAACAGACCGTTTCTGGGGTCTGGGATCTGGGAACTGGGATCTGGTAACTGGGACCTGGGATCTGGGAACTGGGATCAGGTGTGAACGGGCCCTTAATCTTACCAAAAAATATCACATTCTGGTTTTACATTGGTTACTTTATTCCTATCAAATAGTTTAAGTCAATTCAGAGAAAAAAAATTTTCAATTTCCAAGGTTCCCCCTTTTGTGAAAATGTGTTGTCCATGCTAAAAATGTCTATGCAAAAATTTTCTAAATTTTAACCCTTTGTGACATTTCCCGGACTAAGCTTTGCAATGATATCTCATTTAGCTCAATCCCAGTTGTGGTTGTAAAGCACGCACGGTAATTCCCTTCTTTAGTGAAAAAAAACTTTGTCCAGTATACAGATGTCCATGTTCTTTTTTCCAAGAAACGTGATATTCTGGCTTTACATTGGCTAATTACTCTTACTAATAAATTTAAGCCAATTGCTAGACAAAAAATTTTTAACTTCCAAAATCCATAGGGGGGACCCTTTGGTGAAAATGGGTTGTCCAGTATAAAGATGTCCATGTAAGCTGTTTCAAAATTTCAACCCCTTTACGACATTCCCTAGGGTATAGGCTTTCCCACAATACCTTATTCATCTTAATCGGATGGGTGGTTAGGGAGGAGTTAGGGAACACACAGACAGACAGACAGACACACACACACACACAGACATTACGTCTATTTATCCATAGATTACTCAATTTGGAACCAAATCGCTAATTTTTAATAGCTACAGTTGACTAATTTTTGTATATTCTGTGCAAAAGCGGATTTTAAAAAATTTATGCGTTCCAATTTATTTTATGTTACATGTTTAAATTTTTTTCAATTTGACTAATTTTTGTAAAACAAAAACGAAACGAATTTTTTTTTAAAAATTAAAAACGCGGAATTTAAAAAAATATTTTTGGTTTAAATTTGTTTTAAAACAAAGTCATTACCGCGCAAATTTATTGATCTTCTTATATTCTCATACTAATTTACAAGGTCAGAGAGATATAATTCAACCATGGGCCTATTTCATAAAAACCTTTGTAATTGCAAATTATTAAACGCATTTAAATTGCCCTTATTTTATTAATTAATTGATGTTTCACTCGCATTCTTAAGCACGTAAAAATTTATCCTGGGATAACACTTTACCGCGCGTCAGAATGCGACCCCTGGGGTCGTATGCTGAAGGTTTATTGTACAATAAACAATAAATTTTATTCCCGGAAGGATGGGGGTGGGGGGTCAAATTAAATAACACAATTAATTAAAACTCAATCAACAATCAGGGGTGGTATGCTGAAGGTTTAATCTGACTTAAAATTAATCTGAGATTAGCGATTGTCGACACACAGTAAACATACTAACAGTATTGATTGAATAATCTAGGTTAAGGAAGTTAATAGACTTAATCTCAGATTAAATCGTCATTAATCCGAGATTAGCGGGAAAAACCTGCAAATTTTTAATCCACCTCCGGAGGTGGTTTAAAACTTTGCATAAATTAACAATTTAATCTCCAGTTAGTGACGATTTAATCTGAGATTAAACCTTATCTCAGATTAAATTGGTTAAACTAGATTATATAATCGATACTGCTAGTATGCTTACTGTGTGTCGATAATCGCTAATCTCAGATTAACTTTAAGTCAGATTAAACCTTCAGCATACGACCCCAAGGGTCGCATTCTGACGCGCGGTTAAGTGTTATCCCAGGATAAATTTTTACGTGCTTAAGAATGCGAGTGAAACATCAATTAATTAATAAAATAAGGGCAATTTAAATGCGTTTAATAATTTGCAATTACAAAGGTTTTTATGAAATAGGCCCATGGTTGAATTATATCTCTCTGAACTTGTAAATTAGTATGAGAATATAAGAAGATCAATAAATTTGCGCCGTAATGACTTTGTTTTAAAACAAATTTAAACCCAAAATATTTTTTTAAATTCCGCGTTTCTAATTTAAAAAAAAAATTCGTTTCATTTTTGTTTTACAAAAATTAGTCAAATTGAAAAAAATTTAAACATGTAGCATAAAATAAATTGGAACGCATAAATTTTTTAAAATCCGCTTTTGCACAGAATATACAAAAATTAGTCAACTGTAGCTATTAAAAAATTAGCGATTTGGTTCCAAATTGAGTAATCTATGGATAAATAGACCTAATGTCTGTGTGTGTGTGTGTCTGTCTGTCTGTCTGTGTGTTCCCTAACTCCTCCCTAACCACCCATCGGATTAAGATGAATAAGGTATCATGGGAAAGCTTAAACCCTAGGGAATGTCGTAAAGGGTTTAAAATTTTAAAACAGCTTACATAGACATCTTTATACTGGACAACGGATTTTCACCAAAGGGATTTCCCCCCTATGGATTTTGGAAGTTAAAAACTTTTTGTCTAGCAATTGGCTTAAATTTATTAGTAAGAGTAATTAGCCAATGTAAAGCCAGAATATCACGTTTTTTGGACAAAAGAACATGGACATCTGTATACTGGACAAAGTTTTTTTCACTAAAGAAGGGAATTACCGTGCGTGCTCCACAACCACAACTGGGATTGAGCTAAATGAGATATCATTGCAGAGCTTAGTCCGGGAAATGTCATAAAGGGTTAAAATTTAGAAAATTTTTGCATGGACATCTTTAGCCTGGACAACACATTTTTCACAAAAGGGGGAACCTATACACTTTGGAAATTGAAAATTTTTTTTCTCTGAATTGACTTAAACTAATTGATAAGAATAAAGTAACCAATGTAAAACCAGAATGTGATGTTTTTGGTAAGTAAGGGCCCGTTCACACCTGATCCCAGTTCCCAGATCCCAGATCCCACTCCCAGATCCCAGTTCCCAGATCCCAGATCCCAGAAACGGTCTGTTCACACCTGACTGTTTACTGGGATTTAAAACTCAAGCGCGCGGATTTTTGGGCAATGGTTTTGTTACTTTCTAAAAAGAAAAAAAGTGCATTAGTTTTTCATTGTTATGTCACCGGCGTTTTAAAGCTCCCTTTCGAAGATGGTGGATACAACCAATAAATCAAACAAGAAAAACAGATGGAGAGTATCATGATTATCATCATAATTCTTAGTTCCGCTTTCCGATGACAGTGCTAGTTGTTTATGATATTTGCAGAAAGAGTTTTTTAGCTGAAACTACCGTTTTTGGGCTCCATCAGCATCAATAATTTGTAAGTTTTCAGCAGTTTTAGTCCAAGTATTTTGCAGAAAAAATTTTGTCGGCGTGATTTGGATCCCGTTTGTTGTATATTGCAGGATTTTCCTGAACCTTCTGAATCAAAGCTTCGTCAAAATCTTCACAAGAAAAATCCATATTGTTTTTATCAATTTATGGTTACAAAAGCGTACGAATAGAAAAAAATTGTTTGAAACATTTAATATGTTAAAAGAAATTTTTAATGTGCAAATTAAATAATCAAAAAACAGCAAAAATTAAGTCTTGTTTAAAAAAACGAATTTTTGTTACTTTTATACAGAAAATTAATATTTTAAAAACGTTTTGATAAAATAAATCAGTTTTTTTAATTATGAAACCACTTTAAAACTTTTAAATTTGCTTAAAAAATCTTTTTAGCAATGTTTTGTTAAAGAAAACAGCAATTCTCGTTTCCTATTGGAACGCCCCGCACAAACAGAAAAAGAAGCGGAGCGTTCAGCGTTGTAACTTGCTGTGTAATAATATGCAAAAACATGTTGGCAAAAATCAATATTCTTTAGTGGGGGATGATCTAATTAACTTAATTACCAGCATTATTACCTAAAACAATCTGTATGCGTGCATTGAGCGTGTGTCATATGTGCGCGATGACTCCTCTCCACCCACTTTCCCTTATTTTTTCTCAGAAGTTGGAACGCCGCTCCAAGTCTTTCTGGGAACTGGAAACTGGTATCTGAGATCTGAGAAACAGGTGTGAACACTTGTTTTTGCTGTTTCTGGGATCTGGGATCTGGGAACTGAGAACTGGGATCAGGTGTGAACGGGCCCTAACACTGACATCTTAATACTGGACAACGTTTTTTCACTAAAAAGGAGAACGACTTTCCTCTTTGACTAGCAAAAAAATTGGGCTAAATGAGATATTGTTTGCAAAGCTTACAGTCAGGGAAATGTCATACAAGGGTTTTGAAATTAAAAAAAATTAAAAAATGCAGGGGCATCTTTTGGTTGGACAAGACATTTTCACAAAAACGGGGCCCTATGGACTTTGAAAGTTGAAAAAAACTTTATCTTTGAATTGGTTCAAACTTATTAGTAAGAGTAATGTTAAATGTTAAATTATTTTGTTGTTAAATAGTCAATTCAATTCCAGGGGCGGACTGGCAACATCAGTATGTTGCCAGTCCGCCCCTTAGAGCTCTAACTTATTTGCACAACTTTTTTAATTTTAAGAAAGCTGAATTACCGAAAAGCACCTGTTTGTTCATATTTATTATAAATATTTTAAAAAAACATAAGCATAAACTTTGGTATGTTATACTTATAATACTGTCACATAAGAACATTATTTTGTTCCGTAAATTTTGACTTTTTACACTATGTCCAAAGCGTTTATTTTTTGACAACCATCGTTTTAAAAATAAAATTTGTATAGGTTTTAAAGCGAATATTCTGTTATTGAACTGTATTTTTGTCTAAATAAACTGAGTGTATGTTATTATGTTATTTTCAATTACAACTGGCAAAAGAAAAACTCAGGTTTGAGCCCAAAGTATCTTTGTCCTGTTTCTTTTTTAAAAAGGGCCTTTGGAAGATGACTTTATAGAGAAGATTTGTTTACACAGGAAAAGGTGCGTTTTGCGTTCACGCGTGGGCTCAGTTTTATCCAGCAATGGAAGAAAGATATCAGGCGAGTTCCAAAGATTTCCACGCCAGACGCCCAGGCGCAGAAATCGACAAGAAACGGCGACTAATTCAAAGAGCCTATGAGTGCCAACTCTCCGGAATTAAAGGTGTAGGTCTTGGAGGACACTTTTCAATATAAGCCTTCATTTAAAAAAAATATAATTAGGTATTATAAGACAAGACAAATTAAAGAAATTATTTTTAAACGTAAAAAAGCTCATAAAAAGCTGAAGTTAAATTGATCTAATCTACGGGTGTCATTAGTACTAAAGCTAAGGCTATTAGTACTAAAACTAAGGCTAAAGTGCTTTAGTACTGAAGGGTTTTTTGGGCTTAGTACTAAAGCTAAAGCGCGACTAAACTGAAATTAGCTGGCAAAAGCTCGGCAAAAGGTATGGGCCCAGCAAAACGTCAGCTTTTGCCAAAAAATGACAAATCACCAAAAAAGCTTAAGTGTTGCCACCAAACCAAAAACATAATTATTTAATGAGATTTATATCAGTGAAAGGGGGAGATAGGCTAAAGTTCACCCTTTCTACCTTAACCTAAAAATTTTGGACCCCTCTTCTAAACAAAAATCGAAGTTTTCCTCAAAAAATTTTTAATTTTGTAGAATTTTCAATTTGACACCTCAAAAGTATTTTGTTTTGAAAACCAAACCCAACCTGACCTTCTTCTAGATTCAAAAACTTTCCATTCCGGGTCTACCCCTTAGAAAATTGGGGAGCACAGAAGGACTCCTTAGGACCTCCTTCTCAGAATTAAAGATGCATTTTACCCCGGGTAACCAACCACCCCCCAAACTATACTTACTTGAAGTTAAATATGCTATTTTTACTTTAAAAATAACATAAAATGAGTTATTTCAACAATGCTAATTAAAATGATTGAAACTACTTTTTGATTTCAAAGTGCTGAAAGTATTGAGTTTTACTTTTGTTGTGTTTTTAATGATTGTTTAAGCATTAGAAAGGATTGATTTTTTGTTTTTTGAAGAATTTTTTTAAGTTTTTAAGTGCTTAATATTAAAATAAACTCATTTTTACTATTTTATATGGGCATTTAGTGAAGTTTATTATGCAGTAAGCGTAGTTTTTTTAATAAAAAATGTTGGTTAAATTTTTTTTTGCTTTGGATAGAATTTTTTTCTTAATAGTGAATCTTTTTTAATGACTATTTACATTTAAGATTAAAACTAAAATATGCAGCACAAGGGCAACTTTAAAACTGTAAAATTAAGCCAAAAATTAGTATTTAAAAAAAAACTAAAATACCATGCAATAAACGTCAAAAAAGTCTTTAATATCAAGTTTTTTTACTGTAAACTTAACAGTGCAATGCTAAGAATTGCCTTCAAAATATATTTTAAATATACAAACATGTCCCTATTTGTTAGTTTGGCAAAAACTAAGGCTAAAATGCTTTATTACTAAGCCTTTTTTGGCTTAGTACTAAAACTAAGGCTAAACGAATTTTGGACCTTTAGCACTCAAGCTAAGGCTGGGCTAAAGTGAAATTTCCCGGCAATGCACACTCTTAATTTAATCTAATCAAATTTGCAATTAAAATTTATTTCAAACTGTTGTTCAAACATTTTTATAAAGCAGTAAACGTTATTGTAGGCATTATATTTCTTTAAAAACCCTTAACAAGTTTACGCATAAAGAGGCAAAGGAAATATTTCGACACAAAATCAGAATATTTCCTCCCACCAAAGGAAGTATTCTGAACGCAGCCAGAATATTCCCCTCCCCCCAGAGAAAAGTCAGAGGGAGAAAATATTCTATGACACCAGCACATATTTTCACTATCCCGTGGTTATTGCCCCTCTCCTCCTGATACATACAAAAACATGATTTCCTAGCATATAAGTCTTATTTTTAAGCCTAAGATTAATCATTATATAAGACGATGTCTTAAAAAAATACGGATTTGACTGAAACCAGGTTTTAAGAAAG
>JASAMX010023460.1:0-19658 GCA_030248175.1 Microlaimidae sp. YZB2_3 | reverse complement strand
TTGGTTCATCTACAAGTTGGTTTTTTTATTTTTGTTATTCTGCATTATCAGCATTTTCATACAAAAAGTGATATCTTTGTGATTTTTTTTAATTTTTGCTTTGTGGTTAAATTGCATCAAATTTTGAACAAAGATATAATCTTAAAATATCTTCTATTTAAGACTCAAAATTAACTTAATTTTTAGATAGTTTCTTCAAAATCACTTTGCAATGCGTTTAACCAACTGCGCATTTTAAGATTCCGTTAATTTCGGCAACCTTAAAACTAAGGTGAAATAGCCTACCGTTTTTTTCTGTTTTCAAATATCATCGTACTACCGTATTTATGAAGAATTTTTTTGGACGTTTGATTTTTTTTTGACGTTTTTTAAGCCAAAAAACTTCAACAAAAATAAAGGTTATTAAAACTTGTTTTTTTAAGGTTTGACATAATTATTTAAAGTCTTGCTAATAACTATTAAACTTTGCAAACGGAAAAAAATTAAGTTATATGTACCAAAAACAATACATAAGGATAAATTTGCAACCTTTAAAATTTTTTATTGTTTGTTTTGGCAATAGTTAGCCAGTTCTTTGTAAGTGGCCGAAGTTAATGGCTCTAGCCTTAATTTCGCCCACTATAAAAAAAACTTTAAACCTCCACTGATCTTTAAGTGTAACAGAAATTTTAAAATTTTCTACTGGAATAACAAAAACAGCTATCGTTTGATTTTTAGACCAAATTTTGGGTCGATTGAAAAAACCAAAAAACTTATCTAAAAAAATAAAAAAATGGCCGAAATTAAGTCAGCTAGCCTACTCACTAAAGATTTTTTTACATTCACTAATTGACTACACATCATTTTTGTATAGACTACACTTAATTAAAAAATTGCAAATATAGCTTTCAGAACGAATCTTTACGCTAAAACTGGAAAAATTCTTGTCTGAAGTCTAAATTTGTGTAGCAAAAGAGGCTTTTCCTTTTCAAACATAGATTCAATTCTTAACGTACTTTTAGAAAAAAAATATTCTACGAAGTACTTAACGATTTTTCTACAAAATTTAGTAGTATCTTATAAGCTAAACAAAAAGCCTTTTTAATTAATCACGATAGTTAGTTTGCGTTAATTAATTAATTAATCACTTAGTTTGCGTTGTCCTATCAGCTCATGTGATGTTTGTTTATTCGAATAAAATGCATAAAATAATATAATAAATTAAATAAATAATTAAATAACGATACCTTGGCGTGGTGAAGCGCCAAACCGCAGTAGATTGCGAACGTTTCAAAGGATTCCTCGTCCTGCTTTGTGAATAGCCCCATCTGTTTATTCACCATTTGCACAACTCCGATAATACTGAAATACACCAATCAACAATATGATAGTAAAATGGAAAAGAAAATATAAAAATTGATTAATATATTTTTTAAAAAAATCTAAAAATACAATTTTGGGATTTTCTGGCTAAAGTATTATATAACATATCATAATCATTAGCAGAATAAGGAGAAATTTCCAGCATACTGCAACACCTTCACGTCTTTTCATTATGATTTGCGAAGAACCGCAGCGCGCCGTGGTGATATTCGCGACACCCAAAGTACAATTCAAAAAATACACGTCATAAAAAATAAAGTAAAAATATATAAAACTGCATTTTTTTAAAACAAAGTTCAGTGCCCAAATAAGGGTGAGCCTTACGTGTTTTAATAAATATAATAAAATAGCGCACCTTATTTAGAATCTTATAGATGTATATAGGGCGGTTCCGTAATCAAAAACCGTTCCACTTTGGGCGTGCGCTAATTGGGGCCGTTCTGTTCCCCATTTAGACCACACAGGTGAAAATAAAAACTGAAGTTAGAGTGAGCACTAGAAAATTATAATTGGGGCTCGTTCCGCTTAGGTATTCCCCCAGACTGGGCATTTAATATGTCTACTAAAGTATGCAGTTATACATTATGTTTATTTGTTTTGAAATGTATTTTTTGACATCACTACATAAATTTTTTGTATATCTTAATTTTAACACTTACTTTCCTCTGATGAATATTGGCATGCACATAGAATAGAATAGAATAGAATTTATTTATGTCATAAAACACGTACAAGGCACAAATAAAAACACAACACAGGTATAGTTACAAATATAATATACAGACATTAGGCGGGTAAAGGTTAAACACTTACATACCCCCTATTTATTATTTTTTAACACTCGTAAAATAAACAAGTTTATAATTATTACAATGCACAACATAAAACGTATTAATATAATATGCAAAATTTCTTTAAGTCGGTTTCTTTGTTTAGTAACTCTTTAAAAATTCTGACTGAGTTTGATAAAACAACGTTTTTTGGCAAAAAATTCCAAGCTTTGATTACACGTTCTGAAAAAAAATATTTTCGGCAATTTAAAAGTGGAATTTCTATACTTCGAATTTTAAAATCGTGTTCACGTAAAAAATAATTAGACTTTTCGAAACTAAAAAAATCGTGACTTTTAAGATCAACAAGTCCATGAACCATCTTATAAACCATTATTAAGTCTAGTTTTAAACGTCTAAACTCCAAAGAGTCTAAATAAAAGTATTTTAATCTTGATTCGTAGTCAGTAAACGGTATGTCACATTTGTAACAAATCATTCTAGTCATAAATTTTTGTACTTTTTCTAATTTTTTAATGTCTTTTAAAAGATAAGGATTCCATACTTGAACATCCGTTTCAAGAATGGGCCTTACATAACTTTTGTAGGCTCTAAGAAGCGCGAACGGGTTTTTTAACTTAAAACATTTTAAAATTAGACTAGCTCGTGAATATGCCTTAGCACTAATTTTAGAACAATGATTTGAAAATTTTAAGTCTTCAGTTATTAAAATGCCAAGATCTCGAATTTCATTTACTTTTTTAATAGCTGTTTCACCTAGCACATAATCAATTTGTTGAACTGATTGTTTACCCACACTAAAAATATTGCATTTTTGGAAAGCAACGTTTAATTGCCAATCTGTGGCCCAATTATTAAAATTTTGTAAAGTTAATTGGAGATCAGCATTATTTTTGTCCTTTCGCGCGAGATAAAACTTGCCGTCATCCGCGAAAAGTTTGATACCGCATGCGCCTTCCAAACAATTTACTATGTCGTTAATATAAACTAAAAATAAAACTGGTCCCAGAACAGAGCCTTGGGGTACACCCGAACTTACTGAAATGCTTTCTGAAATTTCATTTCCCACAGAAACGAATTGTGTTCTATCGGATAAAAAATTTTTTATCCAGTTTAGTAGTTCGTAGTTTACCCCATATGCTTTTAATTTTAGTAACAACTTAGAATGGCAAACGGTATCAAACGCTTTCGCGAAATCAATGTACAAGGCGTCTACTCTCATTCCCTTATTTACAGATTTAGTCCATTCATTTAGCAATGCTAATAGCTGCGTACATGTTGAGCGCTTTGATAAAAACCCATATTGTTCATTAGTGATAAGGTTATTACTCTGTAAGTAAATAATTAGTTCATCAACAATAACGCGTTCAGCAATTTTACTTAAATAACTACACAATGAAACCGGACGATAATTTTCCTTGCATGATTTTATCCCTTTTTTAAAAAGTGGTATTACTATAGCGTTTTTCCATGATTTTGGTAATATTCCGGTTTCCATTGTCATTTCGTACAGAATTTTCAAAGGATAAGCCACCTCACATGCTATAGACTTTAGAAAAAAAGCACAAAAATTATCAGGTGTTTGGGATGTTTCATTTGGCAGATTACGAATTGCTTTTAAAACTTTATCATAAGAAAAATGAATGTTGTGTAAACCAACACTTTCAGGAACAAGTTTAGGAAATTTTGGTAATGTATTATTATCTTTTGTGAAAACAGAGGCGAAAAAATTATAAGTTTCCTAACTGCGGCTTTACGTTCCTTACTTGTGGCTCCAACTTTCCTACTTGCGATCCCAAGTTCCTTGCTTAAGTAGGGTTTTAAGTAGGCTTTAAGAAGTTTTCTAAGTAGGGCTTTAAGGTTCTAAATGGGCTCTAAATGTTCTATTTATGACACAAAATTCCTAACTTACGGCTCCATTTTCTGTATCTGCACTTCTTAGTTTTTTTAATTATAGTTACCTGTTGAATCGCTCGTCTGTGTATGCGTCGGCAATGTTGAGAACCTGTCCAGTGGATGCCACGTGACCTGCTATACCTCGATTTATTGGAAATCTAAAATTTAAATCAATTAAATGAAAAATTGATTTCTATTTGGTTCCTAACAGTTAAACTTTACATGTAAATTTTAAGCGTGCAATGTAACCGTTTAATATTATTTTTTACATTTAATGTTTACATGTAAAACTTAAGCCTGTTGTGTAAACGGTTAAATGTCAAAAGAATCACAATCGCACTAAATGTCTAGCGATTTTGACTTATTATGTGGAACGAAAGGAACTTATTATGCGGTTTTATTGCATGCTAATTATGTATTTCCTCCTTCGTTTTTGAAAGTATAAGATGATTATACTTTTATTTACTATTATTATAATTAAACAACTGACCGAATTTCTTTGTGTCCGCTGGAGTCCAAGTTGTCATGCTCGTCAGGTCCTGTACCCACGTCAAATATACGGGCGTAAAGTTCGTTGGTTTTACTGTCCACCAAAAATAGGGACGCCCGATCCGCGTTCACTAGTTTTTGAGCGAAATTCTACAAAAAAATTTAAAAAAACAAGTAGCCCGGGTTAGCCATAACTGACAAATAATTTTTCCTGTATTTTTTGATATATTTGCTAATTTTTTTTTAAATTAAACCCTTTTATGATAATATTCTTACGCAACACCGACTGTTTACCCCGTTAAATCCATTCCAATAAAAATAAAAAAAAACAAATATTATTTATTTTGAAGTTTAATATATATATTTGTTTTAATTGTGCTCTAATTTTTCAGAAATTTAAATAAATTAGTTAAAATGAAAAAAAGCCATTTAAATTATTTATTATATTGTAATGAATGTACTGATTTTTTTCTCCCTGCCTCTAGCACAGGAAACCACCTCCCGCAAAATGAAAAACTTGTTTCTTCTTCACTTCACCTCCCTTCTCTAAACCACTACCACATGTGGGAAAGAAAATGAATGCAATGAATTTTTTTTCACTCTACCTCTGGCGCCGCAAAACCACCTCGCGCAAAATAAAAAATTTAATCAATGCACGTATTTTATTTTTTATTAAATTAATCCTACGGGAGAAAATATTTAACCACCTCTCCAGTTGGATTAATGGGGGTGGGTTTTTTTTTTTGTTGGTTTGGTGGGGTTTTTGGCGGGGGGGTTTTTTTTTTTTTTTTGTTTTTTGGTGGTGGGCGGGGGGCGGGTTTGGTGGTGCGGGTGTGGTTTGGGCGCCTTTTGGTGGTTTTTGTTTTTGTTTTCTTTTTTTTTTTTTTTTTTCTTTTTTTTGTTTGGCGGCGGTCGCGCCTATTTTGGGTGGTTTTGTCTGGGGGTCTGCGGCTGCTATTTGTGGGTTTTTTGTTTTTTTCTTCTTCTTTTTTTTTTTTTTTTTGGTTGGGTTTTGTGTGTTTGTGCTTTGGCTTGTTTGCTGTGGTTTTTTTTTTTTGGTGCTGTGTTTTGTTTTTTTTGGTTTTTTGTGGGCTGTGTTTTTGTTTGTTTTGTTTCTTTTTGTCTTTGTCCCTTTTTCCTGCTCTTTCTTGGCTTTTTCTGCTATTCTTATTCTTAAAACAATAGAAAAAATTTAACCCGACTTTTACCTAGGTAAAATTGATTTTTCACTCACATCCTTAAGCATGTAAAAAAAAGTTAACCCGGGGTAAATTTTAACCGCGCGTCAGAATGCGCGCCCAAGATTTCAAGCTTTCTAATGATATCTTATTTAGCTTTTTTTTGTGGTCAGTAAGAAAGGTCCTTCCATTCTTTGCTGAAAATACATTGTCCAGCATAAAAATCTCCATGTTAATTTTTTTCAAACATTTAACCCTTTTACGACATTCCCCGGACTGTAAGTTTTGCAATGATATCTTGTTTAGTCTAATTCAGTTTGTTGTTACTGAGGAGGTTCCCTCTCTATTAGGTAAAAATGCGTTGTCCAGCATAAAGATGTCCATGTTGATCTTTTAAAAAATAAAAATTTTAAAAATATTCTGGCTCTCCACTGACTAATAACTTTTACCAAATTTTTTTATGTTCCAAAATCCATACGGTCCCCTGCTATCCTTGGGTGAAAATGCGTTGTCCAGCATAAAGATGTATATGTTGTTTTTTTACACATTAAACCCAACCTTTTTATGCATGCATTCTCCGGGTTGTAAGCTTTCCAATGATATTTGGTTTAGCTCAATTACTTTTGCGGTTGGGAGATCGATTCCTCTTTTTTGGTAAAAATACGTTGTCCAGCATAAACATGTTCATGTTATCATTTTCTAAATATTCAACACTTTTGTGACATTTCTCAATCTGTAAGCTTTTTAATGATATCTCATTTAGCCCAATCTATTTTGTGGTTGGGGAGAAAGGTTTATCTTCTGCTTAGTGAAAAAAAACTGTCCAGTACGAAGATTTTATGTTCATCTTTTCAAAAAAGTATCATATTCTGGTTCTGCACTGACTAATAACTGTTACCAATAAAATTTAGCCAATTCAGATACTCAATTTAGTCAATTTTTTAAGTTCCAAATTGAAAACACGTTGTCCAGTAAAAAAATGTACAGTTAAAGTTTTTTTAAACTTCAATCCACTTGCGACATTCCCCGGGGTATAAGCTTTCTGACTTACCTGATTTATTTTAATCCGTTTGGTAGTTGGGGAAAAGTTAGGGAACACACACGCACACACACACGCGCGCGCGCGCACACACACACACACACACACACACACACACACACGTACACACTAACCCACACGCACGTACACACACACACACACACACGCGCGCACGCACACACACACACACACACACACACACACACACACACACACACACACACACACACACACACACACACACACACACACACACACACACACACACACACACACACACACACACACACACACACACACACACACACACACACACACACACACACACACACACACACACACACACACACACACATACACACACACACTTTACGTCTATTTATATATGGATCATTTTGTATACAAAATAGCGTGATGTGCGGTCTTCATAAATTTATCTATCCGGCGCTTAAAGGGCGGGAGAATTTATTATTAGCCAATAAATCAATTTTGTTACTCAGCGGATTATTATTTTTTTATTTTGCACTAATTGTTTTACAAACAAGCACGTGTACGAGTAAACGTAAAAAAAAGGCTATAAGCCGAAAAAGCGTAAAGAGTGTAAAATTTTCCGAACGAGGCCCCACAGCTCCACCGAAAAATCCAACTGATAACGGTATAAAAATTTGAAGATTTGAACTGATAATGTTGTCATTTTTTTAATAATCACCAGAGAGAATAATTAAATAAACTTAATGTGCCTTAATTTATCTAAAAAACCTTACCCCTGCCCCCAAAAGTCCACAAATTTTTTTGTGTCAAATATCTTCCGCGGTTCACAAAACCTTATGACCCTTCAAAAATCACGTTTTTTGGTGATACTTTACTTGTTGATCAGTGTGTATAAAATGTTCTGTAAAAAAAGATGCACCCAAAAAGCGACAAGTTTTTAATTTCGTTTAATATTTTGATTGCGAAGACTGGTGCAGTATTTATTGAGATATTGCGGAGCGGCAAACCTAAGCAGGTTTTATGAGTAGTAAGCCGGTATTGATCGAATTAATAGGTGTTGACTTCACGTACTGTTTCAACATGTTCCAGCATCTGTCAATCCAAATTTCTTTTTTCATCAGATAAACATAGGAGTTATAAATTTTTAGTTTAGTTTTCTTTTACAACAACTATTTTGATGTTTTGTAGTTCAAAACTTGTTTTGGTTAAAGTTTTATACGTGTACCAAAATTCGATTTGACCGATTTTTAAAGTAAAATACACTTATAAAACATGTTTATGCCCTGAATAAAACAAGTAGATCGCATTTTTGTCGTTATTTTAGGAATTTAAGCTTTTAAAAACGAGTTATAAACCAATTCAAAACCAAAAATGCCCTTTTTCGGCATGTACAATGTATGTTATTAAGAAAACTTTTTAGGCTGGTTCATACTTATGACAAAACGTCCTTTGGACAAAGTCCCAAGGACAAAAATCCTTTGGTCTTTGTCCAAAGGACAAACACAGCGTCAAAACGATCTTTGGCCTTTGTCCTTTAGACAAAATCCAAAGAACAACGTGTTCATACTTTTTTGTCCTTTGGACAAAAAAAACCCTTTGGACTTTGTCCTTTTGACTTTGTCCAAAGGACAAATCTCAAGTAGCATTCATACATTGTCCAAAGGAAAAAGCCCAAAGGAAAAAGTCCAAAGGACGTTTTGGCTTGTCCAAAGGATGTTTTGGCTTTTTTAAATTGTCCTTTGGACTTTGACTAAAGGACGTTTTGTCATAAGTATGAACCAGCCTTTATTAAGCTTTAATATTATTTTTTCTTAATAACATTTGTCTGTCAGTTACAAAATATATTTTTATTTTTTATAGTAGTTACCATTTTTATATAATAACAGTTCAAATACCCCCAAATTTCGGTTGCGAGAAAATACGCAAATTTTGAAAAAGAACTTGTTTTAGTAAAAATCATTAATTGTATTACAAGTTTGTTTGATTTTTAGGTTTTTTAGGCTTAGAAATAATAAATCGGTGAAAACCCAAGTTTAATTTACCGTTTAAAGCGATACAAATTTTGTTGTCCATATTTTTGGTTGTGATTTTCGAATTTTTAGTTTTTTCAAGATTTTTTTGAGTTCTTAAGCATTGTTAAAACATAGTTTTTAATTAAGTTTGTTGGTTCACAAATTTGTTTTCTTAACAAATTGAAAATTCCAAATGCCAAAAGAGAGTCTTTAGGGGTTTAAATTAGTTCATAACTCTTTTCTAAAATCTCAAATCACAAAAATACCCTAAAATAAGAAATACGTGTTCGATTTAGGTCATAAAGATGTTTTATAAAGTGTATTTACTTTCGGATTTGTCAAATTTAATTTTGGTATAAAACTTGTATCACTTATTTTTAGCGCTCGCAAGAAATTGTCTTTTTTTCCACTAGACATTTACAGTTTTACAGTCGTTATAGAACTTTAAAGCTGTTTTTAAGACAAGAATTAGTTTTGCCGTCATATTATGCCGTCATTACTGCCGCCATAGTGATTGCCGCCCATGCCTGCGTGTTCCTAAGCTTAAGCGTAGCCTAAAAAATACACTAAACTTTAGCCGCACAGTTAATTGATAACGTTTAGGTTTTGCTTGGGCTTAGGAACACGCAGTCATGGGTTTCGTCAAAACGAGAATTAATTATGCCGGTATAGAAACTGCCGTCATATTACGCGTATGCCTGCGGGTTTCTAAGCCTAAACAAAGCCTAAAAAACAACCTAAACTTTATCAAATAACTGCGCGGTGAACGTTTAGCTTATTTTTTAGGCTTTGCTTAGGCTCAGGGACACACAGGCATAGATTTAATATAAAGGCACTGACTAAAAAGGCGGTAATATGACGGCATAATTAATTATCGGGTTTTTAAGGGATATAAAAATGATCAGATTTGTTACTTATTATTAGCAATATAGTGATGAAAACGGAAAGTTTTCGAATTGTTTGTTTTAACTCTAGAGCTCCAAAAACCGGCGTTTTGCTCCGTTTCAAAATTCTTTTTATTATATTTTTAGTCTTACTTTTACTTAAAAATAGGTCTTACTTTTACTTTACTTAAATAAAATTTTAACCATCACTTTTACTTTTACTTTACTTAAATAAAAACAATCACACATTACTTTTGCTCTTACTTTACTTAAATTAATATTTCTCCAATTATTTTTACTTTTACTTAAAATAATCGAAAATCATTACTTTTCACAACGCTATTGTTTTGATATCAATGAGAAAGTTATGTTTTAAAAAATTGTTATTATATTATTATCAGATCATTTTTAATGAGGAAATAAAATTGATGCATAATAGACCATTTTTTCCTTGAACGATACTTTTTTGGTGTTAACTTTTTCATCGGAATCAGGATAAATATTACTCTTCATCATTTTTTCTTACGCTTCCTGTTTTTGGCCATGACTGAAACTTATTTTTAAAGAGCCATATCTTCTGAACCGCTGAAGATATTTTGACGAAAAAATTAATATATTGAGGACAGAGGTATAATTTGCACAAACCATTCTTGGATAAAAGTGCAGTATAACACCTCCACAACGTTCACTAAAATTTTGCACAAAAATATATGTTATTAAATGTGCCGCATCTGAATATCACCCTGATAATTGGTGCTTGATAGCCGTTCTCGAGATATTAAAAGGGGAGTTCAAAATCCCCCATACAAAATTGCGATTTTTACCAGTTTTTGACCATGGTTTTAGAAGGAAGTTTTTTGAAATATAGATTTTAAAGGGCAACATTTAAACTTTAGACTTGTCCGCAGTTTTTTTTAATTTAAAGTTTATTGCAAACCCATGGACATCCCAGTATGGACAGAAAACTACCCTACTTCTATAAACATCTAAAAATCAATTTTAAAATGTTATTTAATGCAGCAATTGAAATTTTGCCTAAAAATATATGTTATTCATGGTGCCGAATCTGAATATCACCCTGATAATTATCGCTTAATAGCCGTTCTTGAGATACTAAAGGGGGAGTTCAAAATTCCCCATAACAAACAGCGATTTTTACCAATTTTTGACCATTGCTTCAGAAAGATTTTTTTAAGCCTAAGTCTAAGCTTAAGTTAAACCTAAGCCTAAGCAAAACCTAGGCCCAAGCCTAAACAAAACCTGAGCCCAAGCCTAAGCCTAAACTAAACCTAAACCTAGGCGAAACCTAAGCCTAAGGAAAACCTACAAAACAAAAAATTTATTTATGATAAATTTTCATTAAACGGTATGTTTTCAAGGATTGAAAATAAACCATCACTTTTGCCTAAGCTAAAAAAACCTACTTGGCGACCTTAATCAAAACAACAATCAGCCCGGAGATCCTAATTTAAACAACAATCAACCCCTCAGTGATGTTAAACTTAGAAAAGAACTATGCAGCCGAAAATGGCGATGGCGATTTAATGTGCTGCAGTGACCTAGTGCCAATCAATTTTAAAAAATGGGTAGAAGGATTCTAGGACACGAGGGTACCGGACACGAGGGTACTGAGCTAAGAAAAAATAGGTTTGCCACAAATCTGTAATTTTTTTAAACTGAATGAGCCGAACTAAATTTTATTCGTTTGAACGTGAAGACAATTAAACGTTACATAAGTCGTTTCGTTTTTAATTATAAATAACATTTTTTCTTGCTTAAATATAATGCAATTTAATGATCAAAAAACTACGTAAATTGTTAAAAAAACATCATACTAAAACATGAAATTTTTACACACAATTTGTACCATGGGTTTTTAATAAAAACAATGACAATGTTTGAAGCTATCTCTGAAGCTTCGAAACCCTGCCTTTGAAAAAACCAAAGAATTATTATTAAATAACCATGAGTGGAATGGGAACGCCAAGAAGTTATTTAATTACTGTGTTTTTTTTTTCTAAATCGTATACTCGTACGAAAATACGAAGCGAGTTTCAGTTTTTTTTGCTGTCCTTTTTATATTTAAACTCCTTTCATCGGCTCTTGATTAAAATAAATGGTTTTTTTTTATAAAATCTCTAAAAATAATAACTCCTGCAAAAAAGATCTTAGCAGTAGAAATGTAAAAAATAACTTCTTGCCTTTTTTAGTCCACTCTAGCTTTGGGAATTTACTTGAACACATGTTGATCATTTAAAACAAGGCAAACAAAATGTCCTTTCAAAACCCAAAAACATACAATTGTTAGATTTTTCATGTATGATATTTTATACATTTAAATCTAAGTATAAACTCGTGAGTTAAATAATCCAACACCGGATCTTTGGGAGTCTTCAAAACCCATTGCACGGTAAACTTTATTTTCCTAACCCTAAGCAAAACTCAAAAATTAAGCTAAACTTTATCATAATATTTCAATAATAGTGTGCTTTTTAAAAATACCGAATAATTTACTGTTAAAAAAGGCAAGCAATTGTTTTTCGGAAAATATTTTACTAAAATGTTTTATTTGCAATTATTTCTGCAGTTATTTTTTCCGCTAAGGCATTTTTAAAAATTCTTTTTTTTTCAACACACCACGAAAAATAACCACAAAAATGTTTTAACAGCACAATCAAAGCATAACAGCAACCTTAATGCTTATTATCTTTCAAGTCGTCTCATAAATTCTCAAGATTTTTAAAGCTAGTTATTATATAAAAAAATTCACGAAAATGTATACAAATTACACGAATATGTTTTAATGTTATGAAATTATTATTTTTGTTTTATGTCTTCTCAATAATTTTATTTTTATAATCCTTTTTTATAAGTCAGTCAAACAACTAAATGATATTTAAATATAATAAACTATTGTTATGCAATAAGTTTATTCCGTTTTATGCGGGAAGGTTATGTTTTTTGCTCGTCAGTACCCTCGTTTCCAGTACCCTCGTGTCCCCCTTGCATAATGAATCGATTTTGCTGCGAGGTTGTGGTGAACGCACTTTTTTAAGCCCAGTACCTTCGTGTCCAGTACCCTCGTGTTCAGTACCCTTGTGTCCCGTTCCCGGGTAGAAGTACTAAATGTGTACCAAAATCTAGTTTGAGAAATCCACCAAACAAAGAAATATAAATAAAAAAAACATGTTTCTAGGTCAATTCTGACCTTGCGATCTTAATTTTGGGCACTAAAAATGATTAACCTACCCTTTAAGAAAATAAATGGTGTTTTGTAGCCAAAAAACTTGTTTGAAAACTGTCTGTTTTTGAAAAACTGACCTTTTTTGAAGGTACATTTTATGCTGTAAATAATTTTTTAAATAGTTCTTTAACAAATAAAAATGAATATTTTTTTTAGATTGCCGAGAGTCTGGCGGTTCTAAAAATATTTTTACTTTTTTTTGGTCCTCGCCAATTTTGTATAGCAACCACTTAAAAATTTCTAAAAATTCAGTCGTGAAAAAATTTAAAATTAAAAAATGGGATAATTTAATAAAAATGCCTCATAATACAATTTAGCTTGATTTTTATGCCTATTTAGCTTGATTTTTATGCCTTGTTTAGGTTTAGAAAAAATAAATCTGATTAAAAATAAGCTTAAAGTAGCTTTTTAAGAAAAAACAAATTTGTTGTCCATATTTTTGGTTGTCCATGTCACTATCGAATTTTTAATTTTTTTGTTAATTTTTAGACTCTCCGGACTTCCAAAAATGTTAAAACAAAGTTTTTATTTTAATTTAGCGGTTAATTAAAATTTTTTCTTGACAGTAAAAATTGTGTATCCAACATATTGTCATTTTTTGCCTGTATTATCAAAAATCGTGTTTTAATCATTTTTTAAAGTTTAAAATCTAGATCTTCAGGGCAGAATTAACCTAGAAACATGTTTTTATTTAGTATTTGTAGCGTGAAAATATTTAATCGATTTTTGGTACTCGTTTTGTACCTGTACCAAAAAAATGTATTAAAAATAACAGTGCAAATTTCTACCAATTAACTTTTTAAACACAAAAAAATCAATTTAATATTTTTTTTAATTATATGCCCTTGCTTATGTTTACATATCAACTCTTTTACTACAATCAGTATCATATTTTACTAAAATAAACATTTATTCATTATATTTTTATTTAATTGGCGTTTGCTATGCTCAGTAATAGTAATCTTCAGTAATTCTCAGTAATAACTTCAGATTCTCAGATTTTACCTTCGCAGTTGTTTCATAACCTAAGCTTACGTGTTTCTAAGCCTAAGCAAAATCTAAAAAACAACCCAAGTTTTTGCTACACACTTGTTTGATAAAGTTAGGCTTGTTCTTTTAGGTAGGTTTTGCTTAGACTTAGGAACACGTGAAAAAATTTTTCGTTCTTTCTATTTATTATTTTGATGAATAAACCGATAACAATGTCCTAAAAACGTGGATCCAGAGAAAATTACACTTTTTAAAATATCTCTACCATTTTCCAATGAGCCCATTTTTTTGTTAAATCAGTCAATATCGACAGAGGAATATAGTGTTGATTTTATAATATAAGCGTTAGATTAACGATAATAAAAATAAATAAAAAAACACAGAATCTTAGAATATAGCATCGTTGCCTTATTGTCTGGCTAGACGCTACGGACTAAATGCTACGCTGGTTTAATATTACTATTTTCATAGAGCCTTACTATGATCCGAAGGTCTTATAATTTGATATTTATTTATTTATTATTTTTATTCCGACAATTCAAAATTTAAGTGTTTTTACCGACACCGACCCCCTTTGCTGCAAATTATTATTTCTAAACCTAAGCAAAACCTAAAAATTCAAATAAAATTACGGTAGAAGTTGGTCGGTGTCGGTGTACTTTCCAGTTTGCCACGGAAACTTAGATCTCAGGGTCCTAAGATCTGAAGCTGTTGCGCAACAATTTTTTGCAACCTAAAAAAGAAGAGGAACTCAGATCTGAGTGCGGCGCGAACACGCGGCCATTTCAAAAAGATTTTTCATTAATAACGCAAAAACTTTACTAAAGCACATTCAAATTTCTTTTAAAAACTATTGAATTCTTTTTTCGAAATATATATTTGCCGCAAGCTTTAATATTGTTTATCTTTTTAAAATAATGCTGTTAAATTATTGTTAAAACGAACAAAATGTCAAAATGTTTTCGAAAGAAAGAACAAAAAATGTTTCCTTCGTTGGCTGTCCTGTCCCATGTGAGTGTGGCGCCAATTTATGTTAGGATGTCTGTTAGAAGGCACACCTTTACTTGTTCAGAAGAGTACAAAAAGAAGCTCACAAGGATAATTGGCGTATTAACTTCTTAGCCCAGATACAAACAGAAGTAAACGACCTGACAAGATTAACGCACAAAAAGCGCATAATATCCATAACTAGCATTTTTATTACAGTTAATTGACATGGTTAAAATGGCCAAGATTATGGTCTTCCCGATTTTTTAAAAGTTTTCTGATTCTTAGATTAATTTAATTAAACACAAATTTAATTTCGTTATTGTACTTTGTTTAGCTGATACGTTTTAAAATTGCGCAAAATATACTGTCTATCACTAAACTACAAACTTATTTTGCCGAAAAAAACTGAAAATATTTTTACTCTCTTAGAAGTGATTGCACTTTTTCGTGCAATATTAAGCAATAATTATTGCGTTCTGGTGGCTAGCGGAATTAATTGCATGATCTGCAATTTTTATTGCATTATTGGAATTGCAATATTTATTGCATACATATTGCACTCTTTTGTATGCAATTTTTTTGCAGTACCTGCAATTTTATTCTACGTTGTTTAATATTTTTTGCACATTCTTCTGCAGTCTAAATAAAAAAATTATTGCAGCTTTTGCAATTCTTTTGCAGAATTTCTAATATATTTTTAAGTTTTTTTGTAGTTATTATTGCAGTTTTTGCAATTCTTTTGCAGCATGCATTTTGCAGTTTTTTTGTAGTTATTATGGCAGTATTGTAAGCGGGAAAGATGATAATTGCACGAATGATGATAGAAAACCGACAAGAACGCAGAAATTGTTTGTAAATTAATGTCAAAGCAATCAAACTTTTCCTCAAACAAAAAAATCTAGCTTTACAAAACTTATAATCTGGTGAAAGAATCTTAGTTTCTCTGTGGCCAAAATTATATTGTTGCTATTACATTTGCAAAATATAGATCTATACATGCACTTTTGTATCAGTTGCATCAGAAAGAATTTTATTTATTAATGAACAGTAAATATGTGAGCAGTTAGAGAGCGGATTCCGAAAAATGTATTATCACTATTTAGGCCGCTTTCATTAATTATGTGCCGGGCTCCACGGCAAATTTGGAAAATAGGGCAAAACTATTTTTTACAATTTTCTCATTATGTGTGTGATGTCATGCAAATATGATAACAGATTTGAACTCAGCTAGATCTGTTTTATTAAGGCCTCCCGGTTGTGCCGTAATTGTCCCAGTATCTTCAATGTGCCATTTTCCTTGGCGGATTGAAACCTCCAGAGTCAGATTTGCTGTGCCGGAGGGGGCCATCGAATTTCTGGCGTATTCAAGCCGCGGATGAAAATAGCACATAAAAGATACTGGGTAAATCACGACACAACCGGGAAGTTTTAATAGAGCAGATCTTGCTGAGTTCAAATCTGTAAACATATTTGCATGACAACTTACATAATGAGAAAATCGCAAAAAAAACTATTTTTGCTCAATTTTTTTAAAATTTGCCGTGAAGCACAGCACATAATTAATGAATCCCGGTTTAAGGTAAATAAAAATGGGTAGGGCAGTTCAAAGAACAAAAAAGACTAAACAATTATTCCACGGTATTTCAAAAGGTCTGAAATACATTTCATAATTGTTTTGTACTTTTGACTTTGGAGTGCCACATCCTTGTTCATTGACCTTTGCCATAGGAATAATAAATAGAGAAGAATATAACGCTTAGTACTAAATCCAATTTCGTGCGCGTTTTGCTAAGGGGGTAGAAAATGCCCGGTTTATGCCCACTTTTTGTATTCTCTACTTTGCCCGGTCTTGACCCTAACTGACGTAAGCAGGGGTATAAATTTCTGCCCTTTTAAGTCACTGAACACGCATAGATTTGAAGTTTATGCTGAGTGTACTTTCATATTCTCCTCTATAATATATACTTGATATTATACAAATATTGCATATTATGTACCATCGATTTTCATTTCCTTCTATTACACGTATACACATACATAAAATACACAAAAATTTAAAAAAAAAACTAAAATTTTTTGAATACACGCTTGTCCTGTACCTGTTTATATTTATATACCTGTACTCAGCAGTGCGTAATATTTGGTTTTCACACATAACCAGTCCAACAATGATAAAGAATACACAATTTAAACAATACACAATGATGCCATGGTGCTCAGGACCATCCGAGTGAGAACATAAATTTCCCCTCATACACAAATATTTTTCCATAAAACATTTGTCAGAATCAGAAAAAAACTATGATATTTGGGAGAAAAATTTATATTAGTGGAGTAATCACTGAGGAACTTGTATTGTAAAAAACACCGATAATTCATGATTATGAGCAGTTACTTTGAATTTTTTATACAATATGCACTCTAGATAGGTAAGAAACACTGTGTTCAATTTTCATTGCTGTTAATTAAGGATTAATCTAAAAAATCTGCGAGACGCCTAGCGGCGCTTCAACCACAATGCTTGTTTTATTTTTTACCGCTCTTTTTTATTTTTTAAAATAAAAAAATAAAACAAGCGTTGTGGTCGAAGCGCTGCCGGGCGTCTCGCAGAAAAATAATGAGTGTTTTTTTAAAATTATGCTGTACTGGCCCAATAATGGTTGTGAGTTCCATTATGGTACAAGATAATATAAACGGCGACACTGTACATCCAATGTATCAAGCGATCCGAATCATGAGAAAACAAACAAACAAACAAACAAAATACAAGCTGCTTGGTGATTACATAACCAATATAAATTTTTCAACCAAACATCAGAAACACTTTTTTTCTGAATCCCTGACGAAAGTTCTATGGCAAAATATCAAGTTTTTTTGTGTTTGCAGGGAAGTTTATGTTTTCAGTCGAATGGTTCTAAGTACCATGGTCTCATTTTGTATTGTTAAAATTGTGTATAAACGCACAATAAGCTCAACAAATTTCAACAAAATTTTTTTTTAGACATTTGTAACATGATGTGGGGTGCACCAAAGTTGTTGCACAGATATGAAATGTCTGACATTCAATACTGAATGGATGTGGTGTTAAATGCGAAAAATTTTAAATCTGTACAAAAACTTTGGCACACGCTGCACATTAACAAATTATATCAACAAGACCCTTAACACAAAAGCAGTTTTCACAGATCCAGTGAACGTACTAACCTTAATTACATAAGGCATAAGGCAAAAATAAAACAAAAATTTTAAGTTATTTTTTGCACGAAAAATGATAAATGACGATCTTTTGACATCGTATGTAGATGATTTTTACTTGTAAAAAACTGAGTATTTGTTGCTGAAAAAAACTGAAAAATGTTGAATATGGAATGACCAAACTAGCTAGTCTCGTTTGGTCCCTGGATCCCACCACGACAAATGGTAAAAAGAATTTTGAGGTGCAATTTTAAAACCTCAAAAACTTAGTAAGACCCTTCATTTTCATAATAACGTATTAGCATAATCTAAATTTTACTTTCAAATGAATGAATTTGCAACGGTATTCAAATTGGTTTTATTATCAGTCGTGACAGGACCTGGGACCAAACACAAATTAAGTGTGTGCCTGAGGGTGAGTTTCTTCCAAACATGGCGCAATTTCAATAAATAGCCATCATTCAGCTTCTCTTAATTTTAGGAGAATAATAGAAAAGATCAGTGGAATTTACCTGTTGTGTTAGCACTTTTTATATTGGTAAAAATTAAAATGACGTTTTTTCTATTATTTTTATTGGTCACTGCGGATTTAAACTAGTCAGCATAAAACTGACAATTAGCACATTAACTGAAATAATTTACGTTGGATGCAAATTGAACCTTCATTTGTATTACGCATGAATAGGATTTTGTATAAAGCTTCATAGTCTTGTGTATTACATTGCTGATAACATGTTTTCATTTTATCAAAAAGTCCCAGTGTGTATGCGTTTTGATTTAACCATTCCAATACATTTTCCACTACTTCGTTGTAGGCTGATACAACTTTTTCACACGTCGAAACAGGTACCGCACGATTTGAGCGCATCTCAGCTACAAACCGTGCCGCGGTCAGTTGAACAGGGTCTTCAAAGGGCAAGGATTTGGTTGTACACGAGTTTTGTTCATGCTCATCTTCTTCATTTTGAGTGTCCAGGGCAGTTTCATTTCCAGTGTGTGCTCGATTTAAATTGGTCTGGTGAGCCACAGCAGGGGCTTCATCCAATAGAAAATGTTTTCTGCGTAAATGTTGTGCCCATGTCGAGAAAAGGTCATAACTTGTACCACAAAATTCTTGCCCGCACGGAAATGGAGGGGCGTATCCTCTTAAAATGTGACGGGAATTCATATGATTTTGCAGTTGAATGTGCATATTAAAAGCAGAATTGCAAAGGGGACAAATCCACATAACTGTGCGATTATTTTAAAATATAAATTATTTCACAGCTATTTCGCAGAACGCGTGACTGTTATAACAAATGATAAAAAATAAAACTGCGCATATTTTATTATTGATCAATATTAAAAACAGGCAATGTTTGCAATAATTATTAAAGATTATTGTACTTTGTGCAATAAATTAGCGGATTCTGCAATCTTTATTATGTCTCCGCTCTGCTGCAAAAATATTGCAAATTTTTTTAATTTGCAAGATTTTGCAGTTTGTGCAAAATCCAGCAAAATACTGCAATAAAATTGAAGGTCATGCAATAAATATTGTATTTTCCAATTTGCAATATTTATTGCAGTTCAAATCTGCAATCACTTTTTAGAGAGT
>JASAMX010023459.1:0-24606 GCA_030248175.1 Microlaimidae sp. YZB2_3 | reverse complement strand
TAATGTGTAACCTACTTGGTTCAGTTAGTGCTGTGCTCCGGGGGTATTTCCAGACTGTGCACAGGGACAGGTCTGCCCATAGTCAAGCATGGTTTTGTTTATAAGTTTAAACTCTGGAAAAGACAGCGCTTGGGTCTGAGGGGTCCATATAAAAACGCCATGGGCAACTTCACCATAGGCCAGCCAAAATCACCATAAACGTTACAAAATCACTATACAGTGGTCAGTGGTGTAAATTCACCATAAATATAATGCCTTTGCAATATTTTCTTTAAAATTTGACACTTGGAAAATACAACAAAATTTTATCATGGTAAAATTCAGCTTGATTTTACAGCTTTGCTTAGGCTTAGGAAAATTAAAACATTTTTAATGCTTTTATGATTGAAACTAAGTTTTTTTAATAAATTTTGGTTTGCAAACGCATTTCTGATTGTTATGATGAATAACCTCTGAAAACCACCTAATTTCACCATCTGGCAACCATTTCAAGGGGATGGGCGGCATAGGTGGGCAGCCTCTCGGATTTTGGGGGAGTATAAGGAGGGGGGTCGAATTTTAGGGGGGGGGTGTACGGCAAGACCCAAATTTTGAGGGGGTGGGGTGTACCCAATATTTTTGCGCTGCCTTAAAATGGGCTTAAAACGCGTAAAAAAACGTAAAACAAGCTTATAAATGTTTTAAAACTGTAAAATTGAAATATTTATAAGACCCTATTGCAATGTATAAATTTTATTTTTTAATTCTTTTAATAATAATGTGTTTCAGTGGCGTGCCCAGGATTTCATTTGGGGGGCCGGTCTGAGGGGGGCAATACTAACCCTGAAGAGGGGGATTATGAGGCAGCAGCCCCAGATACGGGGGGTCTGGGGGGCGAGAGCCCCCCAGCGGTGTCAAGGGGAGAGCCCTTTGTTAAGGGGGTCCGGGGGGCAGAATTCTCCCCAGGAGAAAATTTTTAATTTAAGGCGCTAAAATACACTAGAAATTTTAATTTCAGATGATACTTATTACAAAAATTAAGGTTTTTGTTTTCCTACACATTTTAAACGTGTGTTTAAAACGTTAATTAAAAAGTATAATAGTGTTTATAGTAGTTTTATTAAATTGTATATCTTAACCTACTGAATGGGAATAATCATTTGTAATTGAAAAACTAAGATAAATTGTCAATTTAAACTACCCGTTAGCGGGGAAAATTTTGCTTTTATGACTATTAATATGCTTTTGGAAGGGATCAGGAAAGTTTCTGTATTAATATTAAAGAAAAAAATTTTTCTCTCATAAAATTTAAAAAACGTAAGGGTCCCTCCCCCTTACGAAAACGCTGGATTTTTTTTGGGGGGAGGGGGCGCCGCCCCCCCTGGGCACGCCACTGATGTGTTTGTATATTCTTATAATTAGATTAGAAATTATAGTGTTTTTAATAATTACGTAATAATAGAATAGTAATATTATTGTCTTGATTATAAAGTCAAGTATCACAAACTTTTTAATCCATAATCTTATATTTAATTAAAGATTATATACATACATGGGCGTAGCCAAGGGGGTCTAGACCCCCCTTTTAGGTCGGCAAAAGGAAAAATTTGGGGTTAGACTCCCCTTTTGGGTCGCCAAGGATAAAAATTTGTCAGGTCTTGACATAGGTGTTTTTGGGGGGGGGAACAAAGGGTGCCAGCCCCCCTCAGAGCCAAAATTTTGGACCCCCCTAGAAAATTTCAGGGCCCCCCCCCCTCCCCCAAAGCTCGAGAGCGGTCTGGCCTGACCCCCCTAGCGAGGCTGACCCCCCTCTCCTCCCGACCAATTTGAAAGTATATTTTTTTATTTACTTTCAAAAACACGGTTTTTTTTAGTTAAAAACAGTGTTTAAATACACTTTTTAGGCCTAAATAGGCTGTTTTAATATATAAAATTCAATATTAGACCTGAAAACACTTAAATTATTGAGTTAAAAAAATTTTGCTAAAAAATTGGACCCCCCTGACCCCCCCTAAATTTGAAATCTCACACCCGGGGTCGCCCCCCCTAAAAAGCCAGGGGGGTCCGGATCCTCCTGGACCCCCTAAAAAATTTTAAATTTTGGCATTCCACTCGGGGGTGGACCCCTCTAGCGGACCCAACCAAAAACACCTATGGGTCTTGAACGACCATTTTTAAAAAATTTTCTTCTTTGTTTTATAGACTTATTTTTATTGAATAATAGGAAAATAATGAAGTATATGAAATAAACAAGGTACCAAACTCTCCGCGCAAAGCGCGGAAAATTTTTTTTTTAGTCCTTTAATAACACTTAAAAATTTTTCTCCGGGAGGCGAATTTGGGGAGGTGTCCCCGGGTACCCCAAATTTAGGGAGAGGGGTGTCAGCAAAATCCGAAATTTTGGGAGGGTATAACCCCCAAACCCCCCCCCCCCCCGCCCACCTATGGTGGGCGGCCAGCCTTCTCCTGCCTAACCAATAACCTTATTTTTCCCCGGTCTGACCGTTTTGAAGGGGAAAGGGAAGAGCAACCGCCCCTTGCCTATGCTCGTTTATGCCCTAAGCCCATTTATGCCTTGTATAAATGAGCATCTGTAATTTTAAATTAACCTGCTCACTCACCCTACCAAGCAAAATTTTGGCTATGAATTAAGGTCAAAATTTACTGGCACGAACACTTTGTAGTAAAAAAACAGTACTTTTGTACTATTATTCTACATAAATAGCCTATTTTTATATACAAAATTCTATATTATTGCTAAAAAACTTAACTAACTGATTTAATGTGACTTTTTGTGGAAACCGGACCCCTCTCTGACCCCCCTCGGGTTTTTAAACTGTCTACCCCAGGTTAACCCCCCCTCTAAAAAAGCTACGGGATTACGGGGACCTCCTAGGTTTGAAAGGGCCATTTACCCCAGGTACCCACCCCTTTAACTTGCCGGTCCATGCTCATGTATGACTCACCAAAAATTAGGGCGTACTATTTTATTTTGTCATCAATAATCCCCCCAAGTCTCAAACCTGCCGCTTAAACCGTTTTTGAGCATAGTGCAAATGAGTTCACTTTTTGCCAGTAATACAAACGATTTTTGCGAAAATTGTAAAATTGACCCTGTAACCCCTCTGGGTACCCGAACCCGGTAGTTTGTCCCTAACGAATTATATATTTTCGAGCCCAGGAAAGTATGAGGAATCTGCATAAACATTTTCAGCCGTAAGGATTCATATGGTCAAAAGTTAGAAATTGGGCTGCGAAAAATTGCTGCTAAATTTGGGGGTTGTGGGAATAAAACCCCTCAAAATTTTTTGAAAAAAAAAACTTTTTTAGGAGGTAGCTAAAAGTACAAGGAAGGACCTTAACTTAAAATATTTCCACATTGATCGCAGCGCGCTTGAAAGTTATAAAAGCTCAAATGAAAATTTTTTTGTCACAATTTTCCCACTAAAAAACAGAAAATAGGTTAATTTTACCTTCATCTTTGTCATGTGATCACAATATTTAACCTGTTTAGGTTAAAGCCGTTCATCTGTTTGTTGGATCAGCAAAACAGAACAGTTTCCAAGGTAAAAATGGTTCTCTGGAAAGTCTTGAAATTCCATCAAATTATTGGCTTGAAGTAATCAATTTTTTTTTAATTAAAAATAAAAACATTTTTATGTTCACTGGCACAAAATGATCAAAAGGAAGGCGTTGTTGTGCCTCAAAGCTACCCTAACTGGAGGGGAGCTATTTACCCTGGATAAAGGCTGGAATTCTACTAGGGGCATACTTTAGGGATTAATCTCAAAAATCACCTAGATGGCAGGAGGAGACGCAGCCAGAATTTAGGAAAAATGAAAAGGGCAGACCTGTGCACGGTCTGGAAATGCCCCCTCCATTTTATTGGAGGATTACCCCCCCTCTATCTTATTGCTCCCCCTCCCGTCAAAAAATGAAAAAGTACCCTAAAATTATGACGCCATTTTTTATCTATGATGACGCCATCATCGCTAATTTTTTTTGCAGTTTTTAGCCTATTTCAATGTATTTTAAGCCATTTTAGACCTATTTTTTATTCCTTAAGGTTCTGCCGGGTAGCTTTGATTCGCGAGCAGCCCCTCACCTGGCTGTCACTTCAGAGGCTTAATTATTTCATGGGATTAGGTGCTTCTTTGTACTTTTTGTCAGAAACAAACTCCTATAAATTTGTTTAGCTATGTCTTTATTTTAATGACGCCATTGAATGTTTATGAAACTAAATTATATTATTAGAAGTTTAATTTAATTGTTAGGACTGTTTTCTTTGCTGTTTACACTTTTTAGCGAGTTTAATATTTTTATACAGCCAAAAACACACCAAACTTGTTATTTTTTAATTTTGTTATTTTTAACCACACCAAATTTTTTAAACAAGAAATTAGTATGAAATGTTTGTATTTAATTTGGAAAAAGTTTTCGAATCAAATTTGATTAAAAATCAATTAATATGTGTCGAAAATTAACGAAATTAAATTTGAGCAAAAAGCAAAAATTTGAGCAAAAAAAATTTAAGTAAAAATTATCTTTGAGCTATATTTTAAAAAAAAAAAATTGCTAATTTAGTTTAAGGTGTTTGTAATTTTATTTTTAATAAAAGTAAGCATATATAACCCTAAAAATGGTGAAAACCTAATTTTTAAACAAAAAATTTACTGAAAATTCGAATTTGTGCGACTTTAATACTAAAACCCGCCATTTTCTTCTGTTTCATAGGCGCACTGTTGTTTTTTCAAATTAATTCTTAACGCGATTTTTAACACAGTGTTAGTATTTTGCAGTGAATATAGGAATTTTTCTTCCACTTTTGCGTGAAAAGCACTACACAAAACAATGGGTATTGACAGCAAAAAAAATCTCTGCGTAAATCAGTGGTGTATGCACAGAAAGTTGCGTGCGTTAAAAATGTTGCGTTTTTCTCGCACAATTTCATTTCAAAACTTAATGTATATAATTGCAAATTTTCTTGGGCCATATATTTTTGATAAATCCCAAGAAATTACAAGATAGTAGTGCAAAATTACAAAAACAATTTCATTGTAAAAGTTCACGTGACGGTTATTTTATAATTTTTTGTTAAAAAATAAGGTAGCTGATTAAAATGTCTAAAGGCTGGTTCATACTTATGTAAAAACGTCCTTTGGACAAAGTCCAAAGGACGTTTTTACATGTAAAAACGTCCTTTGGACTTTGTCCAAAGGACGTTTTTACATAAGTATGAACCAGCCTTAAAGCTAATAATTTGAAACAACCACGAGTTACATTTCTTCAATTGTCAACATATTCGATTTGAAACAACAACGAGTTACATTTCTTCAATTGTCAACATATTCGATTTACTGTAATATAAAGAATTTTCGCTATTGTCAAATAATTTTTTTTATATGGGCATCCAATTTTGATTTTATGGTTGAATTATATCTGGCTGACGCTGAAAATTAGAATGCAGACATGAAGGGACCAATTAAAATTGTGCGGTAATGACGTTTTAAAAAAAACCAATAAATACATCGTAGTTAAACCGCTCATCTTTTCATATAACATGTAAGTATAGCCGGAATCCAGCGCGGTAATTATTAAAAAACCGCACATCACTGTATAATTACAGTAAATATCGTGCTGGGTGCCGGATATACTTATATGATGAGCGGTTTAACTACGAGGCGTCAATAAGAATGCAAAAATTTTTTTAATTCCACCTTTTCATAAAATATACAAAATTTAAACAAATTTAGCCCTAAAAAATCTGCATTTAGGTTACAAATTAAGTAATTTGATAAATAATTATTAAAATACAATTTTTAATCTTTGTTATTAATCCGCTTTAGTGAAAAATTTTAAATGTTTTTGTTGTTGAATAGTCGATTCAATACTGTAAATATCGCGGTCAGCTAGATTTTATTTGCCTATAGTTCCTTTAACAAGTTTTAGTTTTTTAATCACAACATACTCCCCATATAAAAATGCTTTAACTCCAGCTCTATTCGTAGAGCATTCTTTCAAAGTATAAGAATGGTTAGTGGGATTAAGTATAATATTGTTTTAAACATGAATATATTTCTAATACTTACGTAAAGTATATACTACCAGGGACGTACCCAGAGTTTCATTTTGGGGGGGGGGGGCGGATTGTAGTACAAAAAAAAATTCGGGGGGTTGTCCCACCCCGGAAATTTCGGGGGGGGGGGGGGGCAGAGCCCCTCCTTAATTTTTGAAAACGTTAAAAAACAGGGATAAACATAGATAAAGCTGTATAATACACTGTTTTTGGCGTATAACCTATTATCTAATGTTTTTAGCGGTAAAAACATGTTTTTTAGTTAAAAATTACATTAGCACACAATGGCAGAGCCTGGATTTCACAAAAAAGGAATTTAGAGACCTTTCAGACCCCTTGGCTACACCCACATTGTAAACCAAAGCACATGAGCAGCATAGATGAGAAAGGGGGGGAGGCACGGTGGGATCCACTCCCCTAGCCTCAAAATTTTGGGACCCCCCCCCCCAGACGAAAATCTAGGGAAGCCCCCTCCCCTCCCCAAATCTCAGAATTTTTTACCCCTGACCCCCCTCTAGAATTTGAAATCTGACCCCCCTCGGGAAATTTTTATGTACTTTTTTTATACTAAATTTTCTTACAAAACCATGAATTTTCATCGCATATTCATGCTTTTACACCCTTTTTATACCAGAATATCGCTTTTTATTCAATAAAATGTAGTATTATCCCATAAAAAGAACAATTATTAAAATATTATGGTTTAAAACTGTTTTGCTTTGGACACCGGACACCACCTGGACCTGACCCCCCTCTAGATTTCAAAATTTTGCACCCCAGGTCAACCCCCTCTAAAATACTAGGGGGGGGGGTTCAGGACCCCCCCCTGGGACCCCCCTCCTAGAATTCAAAATTCGATTTACCCCAGGTAACCACCCCCCCTAGCTTCCCCGACCATTCTCATTTATGATGAGCAGCATAGATGTTTTTTGGGGGGGACAGACGGGTGCACCCCCCCCTCAGAGCCAAAATTTTGGACCCCCCCCTGGATTTTTTCCAGGGGGGGGGTCCAAAATTTTGGCTCCCCCCTCCCCCCCCCCCTCCCCCCCAAGCTCGAGAGCGGTCCGACCTACTCCCACCTCCCTGGAAGGCCAGACCCCCCTCCCCCCTCCCGACCAATTTGGAAGTATATTTTTTTATTAACTGTAAAAAACAAAGGTTTTTATTTAAAAACAGTGTTTAAATACACTTTTAGGCCTAAATAGGCTGTTTTAATACATAAAATTCAATATTAGACCTAAAAACACTTAAATTATTGAGTTTAAAAAATTTTGCTGAAAAATTGGGCCCCCCCCCTGACCCCCCCCTAAATTTGAAATCTCGTCACCCGGGGTCGACCCCTTCTAAAAAGCCAGGGGGGGGTCCGGACCCCCCTGGACCCCCCCCCCCCTAAAAAATTTTGGCCTTCCACCCGGGGGTGGACCCCCCCCCCTAGCGGACCCGACCAAAAACATCTATGATGAGCAGCATCTCTACTCTATGTTTTTTAGGGTACCCACCTACCTATATGAAAATATCCGAGCCAATGCTATAGGCGGCTGCAAAATTTAGGAGGGGGAGGTACACAAATCAACCAATATGATTGTTTGTTTTGTTTCTGTGTAGTACTTATTACTTATAAAAAATATTGTACTAACTTTGAAATAACATTAGCATTAGGCAAAATAAATAGTGAGATATATTTATGTATAGGTACTATAAAAGGTGACCGTGAGAGAAGTGAAGCGGAAAAAATTTTTGGTTTTTAGGGGTCAGTTGGGGTACTAAAATTATTTTATAGTTTGGCGCCGTTTTAAATTTTTAGCCTCTGAAAACCCCAAATTTTACTATCTGGCTAACATTTCGGGGGAGGGCGGCCGCCCCCTCCCCCCGCCCCAACCACTATCCTTATTTTCCCCCTGTCCCACCGTTTCACGGAAGCCGCAGCCCCCCCCCCCCTGCCCCCTGGTTACATTCATGTATACTACTGTTGTAAAAAGTTACATTTACTTTTACTTAAACAAATTAAAAGCAACAAATTTTTTAATTACTTTTACCTTATTGCGTTTGCCCATTTTAACCCTTTGGGGTTTTTTTTATCCAAAAGCCGCTGCAATCCTGCAAAAAATAATATTGCGTCAGTGCTGCAGTTTGTTAATCTCTGTGGCTCTCGACGATCGTTGACGAAATTCAACATTGAGCAGCAGTGGCGTGGAATCCCTTCTGCGGTTTTGCTGCGGAATGAATACCAAAGGATTAAATTTCACTTTTATTTTACTCTTACTCGGATTTTTTCCTACAAATACTTAAACTAAGTTAAGTAATTTCAACAAGTAGTTTTCCTATGGGCTTGTTGTACAATGAGTTTTTTAAGCTTGTTGTAAAATGAGTCTAAGAAGAAAATTTTTTTAAGCAGCTAACACGCTAAACACCACTAACTTAGACTAAAAAACTTATTAAAATAAAAATTTATGCATAAAAATAGGAAAATACTTTAGAACGGAGCTCTAGAGCTTCAAAAATCGGCGTTTTGCTCCGTTGCAAAATTACTTTTATTATAATTTTACTCTTACTTTTACTTAAAAAATAGGTTTTACTTTTATTTTATTTAAATAAATTTCGACCGTTACTTTCATTTTAATTTTACTTAAATTAAAATATCACAAATTACTTTTACTCTCACTTTACTTAAAATAAATTGTTTTTTTAATTACTTTTACTTTTTCTGAAAATAATCAAAAATGATTACTTTCTTACAACAGTTGTGTATACTAAATAAAATAAAAATTTAAGGTTTAGAAGAATCGAAATATTGAAATATGTTTTTGTTCTGCTTAAAAAAATTTTGTGTATTAAAAAAAATAAGTTTTTCTGCTTACACAAATGCTTAAATTCCAAAATGTGACTATTAATTACCTAAAACAAATAATTTACAGTAAAAAAAATTAGAGTTTTTGAAAAAAAAACGACCAAAATTACAAATTCTGCTAATTTTTTAGCCTACCCCGGCACCGGCATCAGCAATAATTCTGCCCCGGTCGATCTCTTTTTGTGACTGTGTTTGTTGTTTTAGTGCTTTGAGTGTCTTGTTGTGTGTCTGTTTGGAATGTATGTTGTGTAGTTGTTGTACCAAGAGTTGCTGCCTTTTGTGCCTGCTTGGTGCTGGTTGCTTTGTGTTAAGTAGTTCCGAGTCGGATTGTTTGAGTACTGGCTTGCACTGCCACTTTTTGCTTGTTTTGCATGGAGTTGAATGTGTGTCATCTGGGAGGACTTTAGCCTCTGTGTGTCACGATGTGTGTGTGTGTGTGTGTGTTTGTGTCTGTGGTGCGCTTTGTTGCGACCCTGAGAGCAGTGTTTTGTATTGTTTGCAGTTTGCTAATTTGTGTGTTTTATGTTGTGGTGCCCCCGACTGTGCTGGCACACTCCATTATACTTGTTTGAGCGATTGCCTTGTATCTGTGTGTAAGTGTTTCTTTTGATTAACCCCACAATGTTGCTGTGAGTGCATTTATGGTTTTTGAGTGTTTTACATGCTTTGCTGTGTGTATTTGCAAGGTGTGTGGTGAATGTAAGCTCGGGGTCTGAGAAATGAGACCCCAGAATTATTCTGGGTTTTTAGTTGCGATGCAGTGCTGTGTTGTATATTTGTAGCGATAATAGTTGTGTGTTTTACTCTGCCCGGTCTAGTGTGAATCGAGTGTGACGCTGCAATTGTTTTGCTTGCATTTAGTGTGAGTTGGTTGTTGTTTGTCCATGTTTGTCATTCCATGTAAGTATGGTTGTATTCAGGGGCACGTTACCAGGGGGGGGGGGGGGGGGGGGGGGGTCCTGCCAGTTCCTGAAAGAGGTGGGACAGGGGAAGAAAAGAATAGCGGTGGGGCGGGCGGGGAGCGCCGCCGCCCCCCCCCGCAAGAAATGGTTCACCAGATATACACAAAAATACTTATTTTGCCTGAAAGGTCTGATTGTGAAGATGCTGTTAGCTGCTCGTGTTTTTTTGCTAATTTTTCATTATGGAGGAAATTCAGCTGATCAGGACGGGACGTAGCCAGGGGGGGGGGCGGCCGCCCCCCCCCCCGAAACGGTCGGACAGGAGGAGGAAAAATGAGGATAGTAGTTGGGCGGGGGGGGGGGGGGGGCGGCCGCTCCCCCGAAAGGTGGTCGACAGCTAGTTTAAAATTTGGGTGTTTTCAGAGGCTAAAAATTTAAAATTTTTTAGCGCCTCGCCTAATTGCTCGGGCGCCAAACTATAAAATAATTTTCATACCCTAATTGACCCCTCAAAAACCAAAAATTTTATAGTATACATACATATATCTCGCTATTTATCTTACCTGACGCTAACATTATTTTAAAATTAAACAATGTTTTTTTCATAAGTAATAAGTACTACACAGAAAGCAAAACAAACGATCATATTGGTTGATTTATGTACCCCCCCCCTCCTAAATTTTTCAGCCGGCCTATAGCCTTGACTCAAATTTTTTTTTTTTTTCATATAGGTAGGTAGGTTAGGTACCCCAAATAACATGGAGTCAAGATGCTGCTCATGTGCTTTGGTTTACAATGTGGGTGTAGCCAGTGGTCTGAAACATACATGGGCAAGTTGGTGCAGGCAGAGCGGAGGGGAGTGAAAACCCAAAATTGGGGGGGGGGGGAAAATCCGAGAAACGCAAAATACCCATATCATTTTTTTTCTGGGAGTGCATTTTACCCATATCGTGTTTTTTTCGATTTTGAAGAAAAAATAGGTAGAAAACGCTAATTTTAGGTCAAAAAGTCTTTTTATTGGATTTTTGAGCATTTTATTGCTTAAAACATTCATTTTGACTCTCAAAACTTAAGTTTGGAGGAAGTTCGAAAAATCCATTTTTAAAGACATTTTTTTCTCTTCCATTTTTCCAAAATCGGGGGGGGGGTGGGTAACCTTTTCTTCCCCCCTTCTGAGTGGGGTGTTAAACCCCCCTTCTCAAAATCTGGGGGTTAACCCCCCCAACTCCTCCCCCATCCCCATGTACGGTCTGAAAGGTCTCTAAATTTCTTTTTTGTGAAATCCAGGCTCTGCCAATGTGTGCTAATGGAATTTGTAACTAAGAAAACATGTTTTTCATTGCTAAAAACATTAGATAGGTAATAGGTTATTAGGCCAAAAAAAGTGTATTATATACTGTATATGTATTATACAGCTTCATCTACATTTATCCTATTTAAAAAAATTTTTTAAAAAAAAATTCAAATTTCAAAAAAAAAATGTTTTCGAAAGTTAAGGGGGGCTCAGGCCCTCCCGCAAAAATTTTGGGGGGAGGGGGGGGGGGGGGGCAGAGCCCCCCCCCCTGAAATTTTTTATTGTATTACAATCGGCCCCCCCCCCCAAAATGAAACTCTGGTTGCATCCCTGGTTGTATTTGTTGTTGCCCTCTGTGCCGTGGTTTGATGCATATATTGTGATATCGTCTGCATATGTTATGATGTGTACGTTTGGTGGTGATGCTGGAATATATGCAGTGTAGATGTTGAATAGTGTGGGTGATAGACAGGAGCCCTGTGGGACTCCTGTTTTTATGAGTTTTTGTTTTGATTTGTGATTGTTGTTGGTACTTGTGTTTGTGCGAGTTTGTGTATGAGTGTGTTGATTGACAGTGGAAGCTTTGGACATGTCCAGTGCCACAAAAACTGTGCGGTGTCATGGGGGGAGCGGTTTTGGTTCTAACCTGCTACTATGTGAGTGTGGAAATTGTTTGTAGTGCTGTCCCTGCTGTGACTGTGGAGTGTTGTTTTTAGAAGCGTGTGTTGGTGTGTTGTGTTTGGTATGTTGTCTTGTGATGTATGGGATCATTTTTTTTCCCCGTGTTTTTTTTTTTTTTATTTGGTTTGGAATTAAGAATTAATTTTCCACTGTGTGGTATCTGTTTGCTGTCATGTCAGTGTAGCGTTGTGCCGTTCTTTGTTGCCTAGATGTTTGTGGTCACAATATGAACAAGGGGGGTAGGGTGGGGTCCACCCCCCAGCCTGGGACGTTGCCCCCCCCCAGAAAAAAATCAGGCCCCCCCCCCCCCCCCAAATCTTCAACTCCACCCCTGACCCTCTCCTAATTTGAACTCTGATTTTTTTGCAAGTTTTTTTACTAATCCAATAAAATATTTTTTCCTTTTTATTTATCTTTTTTAAATTGCTCATAAGAATTTTTGACCACGTTTATCCACGGGTCTGCCCCCTAGCTTTCTGGGGAGGTCCCCTGGGCGGGGATTTTGAAACCTAGAGGGAGGTCAGGTGGGGTCCGGTGTCCAAAGCAAAACAGTTTTAAACCATAATAACTTTAATAATTGTTCCTTTTATAGAATAATACTACAGTTTTTTGAATAAAAAGCGATATTTAGGTATAAAAAGGGTGTAAAAACATGAATTTTTGTTAAAAATTCACGTTTTTGGAAGGAAATTTAGTATAAAAAAAGTACTTAAAATTTTCTCGAGAGGGGAAGGGGGGTCAGATTTCAAAATCTAGAGAGGGTCAGGGGTAAAAAATTCGAAAATTTGGGGGGAAGGGGGGGGGGCCTGGATTTTTTTCTAGTGGGGGGGGGGGCAAATTCAGGCTAGGGGGGAGGACCCCACCCTACCCCCCCTTGTTCATCTATGACCACAAACATCTAGGCAACAAAGCACAACAATACCTCACACAACGCTACACTAACATAAAAAACACAAACACAATACCACACAGTTGGAAACTCTCAACTATTCCAATTCCAAAACCAAATAAAAACATCAAAAACAGCCAATCACTCAGTCCCAGCTCACTCATATCTGCACTAGCAAAAACTTGCAAAAAAATCATACTCCCATGTCCCATCCCATACATCACAAGCAACATACCAAACACAACACACCAACACCGCTTCTAAAAACAACACTCCACATACACAGCAGGACAGCACTACAAACAATTTCACACTCACATAGTAGCAGGTTTCAACCAAAACCACCACACCGCACAGTTGTTGTGGCACTGGACATGTCCAAAGCTTCCACTGTCAATCACCACACTCATAGACAAACTCGCACAAACACAAGTACCAACAACAATCACAAATCAAAACAAAAACTCATTAAAACAGGAGTCCCACAAGGCTCCTGTCTATCATCCACACTATTCAACATCTACACCGCAGACATTCCAGCACCACCGCCAAACGTACACATCATAACATATGCAGACGACAGCACAATATATGCATCAAACCACCACATAGCACAACAACAAATACAACCAGGGATGTAGCCAGAGTTTCATTTTGGGGGGGGGGGGGCCGATTGTAATACAATAAAAAATTTCAGGGGGGGGGGGGGGGCTCTGCCCCCCCCCCCCCCTCCCCAAAATTTTGGGAGGGCCCAGCCCCCCTTAATTTTTGAAAACGTTTTTTTGAAATTTGAAATTTTTTTAAAAAGCAGGGATAAACGTAGATAAAGCTGTATAATACATATACATATATAATACACTTTTTTTGGCCTAATAACCTATTACCTATCTAATGTTTTTAGCAATAAAAACATGTTTTCTTAGTTACAAATTCCATTAGCACACATTGGCAGAGCCTGGATTTCACAAAAAGAAATTTAGAGACCTTTCAGACCATACATGGGGATGGGGGAGGAGTTGGGGGGGGTTAACCCCCAAATTTTGAGAAGGGGGGTTTAACACCCCACTCAGAAGGGGGGGGGAAGAAAAGGTTACCCACCCCCCCCCCCGATTTTGGAAAAATGAAGAAAAAAATGTCTTTAAAATGACTTTTAACTGCCTCCAAACTTAAGTTTTGAGGTCAAAATGAATGTTTTAAGCAATAAAATGCTCAAAAATGCAATAAAAAGACTTTTTGACCTAAAATTAGCGTTTTCTACCTATTTTTTCTTCAAAATCGAAAAACGATATGGGTAAAATGCACTCCAGAAAAAAAAATGATATGGGTATTTTGCGTTTCTCGGATTTTAACCCCCCCCCCCAATTTGGGTTTTAACTCCCCTCCACTCTGCCTGCACCAACTTGCCCATGTATGTTTCAGACCACTGGCTACACCCACATTGTAAACCAAAGCACATGAGCAGCATCTTGACTCCATGTTATTTAGGGTACCTAACCTACCTACCTATATGAAAAAAATTTGAGTCAATGCTATAGGCGGCTGGAAAATTTAGGAGGGGGGGGGTACATAAATCAACCAATATGATTGTTTGTTTTGCTTTCTGTGTAGTACTTATTACTTATAAAAAACATTGTACTAATTTTAAAATAATATTAGCATTAGGTAAGATAAATAGCGAGATATATGTATGTATACTATAAAATTTTTGGTTTTTGGGGGTCAATTAGGGTACTAAAATTATTTTATAGTTTGGCGCCGAGCGATTAGCGAGGCGCTAGAAAATTTTAAATTTTTAGCCTCTGAAAACACCCAAATTTTACTATCTGGCGACCATTTCGGGGGGAGCGGCCGCCCCCCCCCCCCGCCCAACTACTATCCTCATTTTTCCCCCTGTCGGACCGTTTCGGGGGGGGGGGCGGCCGCTCCCCCCCTGGCTACGTCCCTGATAGATCAGCTAATTTTATTCATAATGAAAAATTAGCAAAAAAACATTAGCAGTAACAGCATTTTCACAATCAGACCTTTTAGCAAAATAAGTATTTTTGTGTATATCTGGTGACCATTTTTGGGGGGGGGGGGGGGGCGGCCGCCCTACCCCCCGCCCAACCACTATCCTTATTTTCCCCCTGTCCGACCGTTTCAGGGAAGTGGCAGACCCCCCCCCCCCCCCGCCCCCCCTGGTTACGTCCCTGAATACAACCATACTTACATGCAATACAAACATGGACAAACAACAACCAACTCACACTAAATGCAAGCAAAACAACATCCACACTATTCACACTAGACCCTGCAGAGTTAAACACACAACTATTATCACTACAAATATACAACACAACACTCATCACAACTAAAAACCCAAATAATCTTGGGGCTCATTTTCGACCCCAAGCTTACATTCAACACACACATTGCAAATACACACAGCAAAGCATGTAAAACACTCAAAACCATAAATGCACTCACAGCAACATTGTGGGGTTAACTAAAAGAAACACTTACACACACATACAAGGCAATCACTCAAGCAATAATCGAGTATGCCAGCACAGTCTGGGGCACCACAACATAAAACACACAAATTAGCAAACTGCAAACAATACAAAACACTGCTCTCAGGGTCGCAACAAGGCACACCACAGACACAAACACACACACACACACACACATCATACACACAGAGGCTAAAGTCCTCCCAATAGCAACACACATTCAACTCCATGCAAAACAAGCAAAATTGGCAGTCAAGCCACGTACTCAAACAATCCACTCAACTACTTAACACAACAACCTGCACCTAGCAGGCTCAAAAAGCAGACAATTTTTTACAACAACTACACAACATACATTCCAACAGACACACAACAAGACATACAAAGCACTAAAACAACAAACACAGTCACAAATAGAGATCGACTGGGGCAGAATTATTGCTGATGCCAAGGCCGGGACCGGGGCAGGCTAAAAAATTAGCAGAATTTGTAATTTTGGTCTTTTTTTTTCAAAAATTCTAATTTTTTTACTGTAATTTTTTTGTTTTATGTAATTAATAGTCACCTTTTAGAATTTAAGCATTTGTGTAAGTAGAAAAACTTATTTTTTTAATACACCAAGTTTTTTTAAAAGAACAAAAAAAAATTTCAATATTTCAATTCTTTGAAACTTAAATTATTAGTTTATTTAGTATACACTACTGTTGCAAAAAGTAATGATTTTTGATTATTTTCAAAAAAACGTAAAAGTAATTTTTAAAAAAATTTAATTTAAGTAAAGTAAGAGTAAAATTAATTTGTGATATTTTAATTTAAGTAAAATAAAAATGAAAGTAACGGTCTAAATTTTATATAAATAAAGTAAAAGTAAGACCTATTTCTTAAGTTAAAGTAAGAATAAAATTATAATAAAAGTAATTTTGCAACGGAGCAAAAAGTCTATTTTTGGAGCTCTAGAGCTCCTTCCTAAAGTGATTTGCTATTTTTATGCATAAATTTTCATTTTAATAAGTATTTTAGTTTTTTAGTCTAAGTAAATGGTGTTTAGCGTGTTAGCTGCTTAAAGAACTTTTTTCTTAGACAAATTTTACAAGCCCATAGGAAATCTACTTGTTGAAATTACTTAAATTTTACTTAAATTAGTTTAAGTATTTGTAGCAAAAAATCCGAGTAAGAGTAAAAATAAAAGTAAGTGAAATTTAACCCTTTGGTATTCATTCCACTGCGAAGCCGCAGAAGGGATTCCACGCCACTGCTGCTCAATGTTTGACTTTGTTAACGATCGTCGAGAGCGACAGAGTTTAACAAACTGCAGCACTGACGCAATATACCTTTTGCAGGATTGCAGCGGCTTTTGGATAAAAAAAACCCCAAAGGGTTAAAAGTGGGCAAACGCAAAGGTAAAAGTAATAAAAATTTGTTGCTTTTATTTGTTTAAGTAAAAGTAAATGTAACTTTTTACAACAGTAGTATACATGAATGTAACCAGGGGGCAGGGGGGGGGGGGCTGCCGCTTCCCTGAAACGGTCGGACAGGGGGAAAATAAGGATAGTGGTTGGGCGGGGAGGGGGCGGCCGCCCTCCCCCAAAATGTTAGCCAGATAGTAAAATTTGGGGTTTTCAGAGGCTAAAAATTTCTCGGCGCCAAACTATAAAATAATTTTAGTACCCCAACTGACCCCTAAAAACCAAAAATTTTTTCCGCTTCACTTCTCTCACGGTCACCTTTTATAGTACCTATACATAAATATATCTCACTATTTATTTTGCCTAATGCTAATGTTATTTCAAAGTTAGTACAATATTTTTTATAAGTAATAAGTACTACACAGAAACAAAACAAACAATCATATTGGTTGATTTGTGTACCTCCCCTTCCTAAATTTTCCAGCCGCCTATAGCATTGGCTCAGATTTTTTCATATAGGTAGGTACCCTAAAACACATGGAGTTGAGATGCTGCTCATCATTGATAGATGTTTTTGGTCGGGTCCGCTAGGGGGGGGGGGTCCCCCCCCCGGGTGCACGGGCAAAATTTTTTCCGGGGGGGGGGGTCCAGGGGGTCCGGACCCCCCTGGCTTTTTAGAAGGGGTCGACCCCGGGTGACGAGATTTCAAAGTTAGGGGGGGTCAGGGGGGTCCAATTTTTCAGCAAAATTTTTTAAACTCAATAATTTAAGTGTTTTTAGGTCTAATATTGAATTTTATGTATTAAAACAGCCTATTTAGGCCTAAAAAGTGTATTTAAACACTGTTTTTAACTAAAAACCTGTGTTTTTGACAGTAAATAAAAAAAATAGACTTCCAAATTGGTGGGAAGGGGGGGGTCCAGCCTTCCAGGGGGGTAGGTCGGACCGCTCTCGAGCTTGGGGGGGAGGGGGGGGGGGAGGGGGGAGCCAAAATTTTGGACCCCCCCCTGAAAAAATTTCCAGGGGGAGGTCCAAAATTTTGACTCTTGGGGGGGTGCACCCCTCTGTCCCCCAAAAAACATCTATGCTGCTCATCATAATATAATGGTCGGGGAAGCTAGGGGGGGTGGTTACCTGGGGTAAATCGAATTTTGAATTCTAGGAGGGGGGTCCCAGGGGGGGGGGCGGACCCCCCCCCCTAGTATTTTAGAGGGGGTTGACCTGGGGTGCAAAATTTTGAAATCTAAGAGGGGGTCAGGTCCAGGTGGTGTCCGGTGTCCAAAGCAAAACAGTTTTAAACCATAATATTTTAATAATTGTTCTTTTTATGGGATAATAACTACATTTTATTGAATAAAAAGCGATATTCTGGTATAAAAAAGGGTGTAAAAGCATGAATATGCGATGAAAATTCATGGTTTTGTAAGAAAATTTAGTATAAAAAAATTACATAAAAATTTCCCTGAGGGGGGTCAGATTTCAAATTCTAGAGGGGGGTCAGGGGTAAAAAATTCTGAGATTTGGGGAGGGGAGGGGGCTTCCTTCAGATTTTCATCTCTGGGGGGGGGGGGTCCCAAAATTTTGAGGCTAGGGGAGTGGATCCCACCGTGCCTCCCCCCTTTTCTCATCTATGCTGCTCATGTGCTTTGGTTTACAATGTGGGTGTAGCCAAGGGGTCTGAATGGTCTCCTGAATTCCTTTTTTGTGAAATCGAGGCTCTGCCATTGTGTGCTAATGTAATTTTTAACTAAAAAACATGTTTTTACCACTAAAAAACATTAGATAATAGTTTATACGGCAAAAACAGTGTATTATACAGCTTTTTTTATCTATGTTTATCCCTGTTTTTTAACGTTTTCAAAAATTAAGGGGGGCGCCCCCCCCCCCCCAAAATTCCGGGGAGGGACTACCCCCCCCGAAATTTTTTTTTTGTACTACAATCCGCCCCCCCCCCCCAAAATGAAACTCTGGGTACGTCCCTGGTAATATATACTTTACGTATGTATTGTAATATATTCATGTTTAAAACAATATTATACTTAATCCCACTAACCATTCTTATACTTTGAAACAATGCTCAACGAATAGAGCTGGAGTTAAAGCATTTTTATATGGCGAGTATGTTGTGATTAAAAAATTAAAACTTGTTAAAGGAACTATAGGCAAATAAAATCTAGCTGACCGCGATATTTGCAGTATTGAATCGACTATTTAACAACAAAAACATTTAAAATTTTTCACTAAAGCGGATTAATAACAAAGATTAAAAATTGTATTTTAATAATTATTTATCAAATTACTTAATTTGTAACCTAAATGCAAATTTTGGGCTAAATTTGTTTAAATTTTGTATATTTTATGAAAAGGTGGAATTAAAAAAATTTTTGCATTCTTATTTGACGCCTCTTAGTTAAACCGCTCATCATATAAGTATATCCGTCACCCAGTACGATATTTACTGTAATTATACAGTGATGTGCGGTTTTTTAATAATTACCGTGCTGGATTCCGGCTATACTTACATGTTATATGAAAAGATGAGCGGTTTAACTACGATGTATTTATTGGTTTTTTTTAAAACGTCATTACCGCACAATTTTAATTGGTCCCTTCATGTCTGCATTCTAATTTTCAGCGTCAGCCAGATATAATTCAACCATAAAATCAAAATTGGATGCCCATATAAAAAAAATTATTTGACAATAGCGAAAATTCTTTATATTACAGTAAATCGAATATGTTGACAATTGAAGAAATGTAACTCGTTGTTGTTTCAAATCGAATATGTTGACAATTGAAGAAATGTAACTCGTGGTTGTTTCAAATTATTAGCTTTAAGGCTGGTTCATACTTATGTAAAAACGTCCTTTGAACAAAGTCCAAAGGACAATTTTACATGTAAAAACGTCCTTTGGACTTTGTCCAAAGGACGTTTTTACATAAGTATGAACCAGCCTTTAGTCATTTTAATCAGCTACCTTATTTTTTAACAAAAAATTATAAAATCAACGTCACGTGAACTTTTACAATGAAATTGTTTTTGTAATTTTGCACTACTATCTTGTAATTTCTTGGGATTTATCAAAAATATATGGCCCAAGAAAATTTGCAATTATATACATTAAGTTTTGAAATGAAATTGTGCGAGAAAAACGCAACATTTTTAACGCACGCAACTTTCTGTGCATACACCACTGATTTACGCAGAGATTTTTTTTGCTGTCAATACCCATTGTTTTGTGTAGTGCTTTTCACGCAAAAGTGGAAGAAAAATTCCTATATTCACTGCAAAACACTAACACTGTGTTAAAATTGCGTTAAGTATTAATTTGAAAAAACAACAGTGCGCCTATGAAACAGAAGAAAATGGCGCGTTTTCGGTATTAAAGTCGCACAAATTCGAATTTTCAGTAAATTTTTTGTTTAAAAATTAGGTTTTCACCATTTTTAGGGTTATATATGCTTACTTTTATTAAAAATAAAATTACAAACACCTTAAACTAAATTAGCAATTTTTTTTTTTTAAAATATAGCTCAAAGATAATTTTTACTTAAATTTTTTTTGCTCAAATTTTTGCTTTTTGCTCAAATTTAATTTCGTTAATTTTCGACACATATTAATTGATTTTTAATCAAATTTGATTCGAAAACTTTTTCCAAATTAAATACAAACATTTCATACTAATTTCTTGTTTAAAAAATTTGGTGTGGTTAAAAATAACAAAATTAAAAAAATAACAAGTTTGGTGTGTTTTTGGCTGTATAAAAATATTAAACTGGCTAAAAAGTGTAAACAGCAAAGAAAAAAACAGTCCTAACAATTAAATTAAACTTCTAATAATATAATTTAGTTTCATAAACATTCAATGGCGTCATTAAAATAAAGACATAGCTAAACAAATTTATAGGAGTTTGTTTCTGACAAAAAGTACAAAGAAGCACCTAATCCCATGAAATAATTAAGCCTCTGAAGTGACAGCCAGGTGAGGGGCTGCTCGCGAATCAAAGCTACCCGGCAGAACCTTAAGGAATAAAAAATAGGTCTAAAATGGCTTAAAATACATTGAAATAGGCTAAAAACTGCAAAAAAATTGCGATGATGGCGTCATCATAGATAAAAAATGGCGTCATAATTTTAGGGTACTTTTTCATTTTTTGACGGGAGGGGGAGCAATAAATAGAGGGGGGGCAAATCCTCCAATAAAATGGAGGGGGCATTTCCAGACCGTGCACAGGTCTGCCCTTTTCATTTTTCCTAAATTCTGGCTGCGTCTCCTCCTGCCATCTAGGTGATTTTTGAGATTAATCCCTAAAGTATGCCCCTAGTAGAATTCCAGCCTTTATCCAGGGTAAATAGCTCCCTCCAGTTAGGGTAGCTTTGAGGCACAACAACGCCTTCCTTTTGATCATTTTGTGCCAGTGAACATAAAAATGTTTTTATTTTTAATTAAAAAAAAATTGATTACTTCAAGCCAATAATTTGATGGAATTTCAAGACTTTCCAGAGAACCATTTTTACCTTGGAAACTGTTCTGTTTTGCTGATCCAACAAACAGATGAACGGCTTTAACCTAAACAGGTTAAATATTGTGATCACATGACAAAGATGAAGGCAAAATTAACCTATTTTCTGTTTTTTAGTGGGAAAATTGTGACAAAAAAATTTTCATTTGAGCTTTTATAACTTTCAAGCGCGCTGCGATCAATGTGGAAATATTTTAAGTTAAGGTCCTTCCTTGTACTTTTAGCTACCTCCTAAAAAAGTTTTTTTTTCAAAAATTTTGAGGGGTTTTATTCCCACAACCCCCAAATTTAGGGGCAATTTTTTTTAGCCAAATTTTTAACTTTTTACCATATGAATCCTTACGGCTGAAAATTTTTATGCAGATTGCTCATACTTTCCTGGGCTCAAAAATATATAATTCGTTAGGGACAAACTACCTGGGTCGGGTACCCAGAGGGGTTACAGGGTCAATTTTACAATTTTCGCAAAAATCGTTTGTATTACTGGCAAAAAGTGAACTCATTTGCACTATGCTCAAAAACGGTTTAAGCGGCAGGTTTGAGACTTGGGGGGATTATTGATGACAAATAAATAGTACGCCCTAATTTTTGGTGAGTCATACATGAGCATGGACCGGCAAGTTAAAGGGGTGGCTACCTGGGGTAAATGGCCCTTTCAAACCTAGGAGGGGGTCCGTACCCCCGTAGCTTTTTTTAGAGGGGGGGGTCGACCCGGGGTAGACAGTTTAAAATCCAGAGGGGGGTCAGAGAGGGGTCCGGTTTCCACACAAAGTCACATTAAATCATTTATTTAAGTTTTTTAGCAATAATATAGAATTTTGTATATTAAAATAGGCTATTTATGTATAATAAGAGTACAAAAGTACTGTTTTTTTACTACAAAAGTGTGTTTGTGCCAGTAAATTTTGACCTTAATTCATAGCCAAAATTTGGCTTGGAAGGGGGAGGGAGCGGGTTAATTTAAAATTACAGATGCTCATTTATACAAGGCATAAATGGGCTTAGGGCATAAACGAGCATAGGCAAGGGGCGGTTGCTCTTCCCTTTCCCCTTCAAAACGGTCAGACCGGGGAAAAATAAGGTTATTGGTTAGGCAGGAGAAGGCTGGCCGCCCACCATAGGTGGGCGGGGGGGGGGGGGGTTGGGGCGTTACACCCTCCCAAAAATTCTTCGGATTTTGCTCACACCCCTCTCTCTAAATTTGGGGTACCCGGGGACAGCCTCTGCAAATTCGCCTCCCGGAGAAAATTTTTAAGTGTTATTAAAGGACTAAAAAAAAAATTTTTCGCGCTTTGCGCGGAGAGTTTGGTACCTTGTTTATTTCATATACTTCATTATTTTCCTATTATTCAATAAAAATAAGTCTATAAAACAAAGAAGAAAATTTTTTAAAAATGGTCGTTCAAGACCCATAGGTGTTTTTGGTTGGGTCCGCTAGAGGGGTCCACCCCCGAGTGGAATGCCAAAATTTAAAATTTTTTAGGGGGTCCAGGAGGATCCGGACCCCCGGGCTTTTTAGGGGGGGACGACCCCGGGTGCGAGATTTCAAATTTAGGGGGGGGGGTCAGGGTAGTCCGATTTTTTAACAAAGTTTTTTAATCAATAATTTAATGGTTTTTAGGTCTAATATTGAATTTTATATATTAAAACAGCCTATTTAGGCCTAAAGTGTATTTAAACACTTTTTTAACTAAAAAACAGTGTTTTTGATAGTAAATAAAAATTATACTTCCAAATTGGTTGGGAGGGAGGGGAGGGGGGTCAGCCTTGCTAGGGGGGGGGGTCAGGCCGGACCGCTCTCGAACTTTGGGGGGGAGGGGGGGGCCCTGAATTTTTTCTAGGGGGGTCCAAAATTTTGGCCCTAGGGGGGTGGACCCCTCTGTCCCCCCCAAAAACACCTATGTCAAGACCTGACAAATTTTTATCGTTGGCGACCCAAAAGGGGAGTCTAACCCCAAATTTTTCCTTTTGCCGACCTAAAAGGGGGGTCTAGACCCCCTGGCTACGCCCATGTATGTATATAATCTTTAATTAAATATAAGATTATGGATTAAAAAGTTTGTGATACTTGACTTTATAATCAAGACAATAATATTACTATTCTATTATTACGTAATTATTAAAAACACTATAATTTCTAATCTAATTATAAGAATATACAAACACATCAGTGGCGTGCCCAGGGGGCGGGGCGGGGGACCAGCCGCCCCCCTCCCCCAAAAAAAATCCAGCGTTTTCGTAAGGGGGAGGGACCCTTACGTTTTTTAAATTTTATGAGAGAAAAATTTTTTTCTTTAATATTAATACAGAAACTTTCCTGATCCCTTCCAAAAGCATATTAATAGTCATAAAAGCAAAATTTCCCCGCTACGGTAGTTTAAATTGACAATTTATCTTAGTTTTTCGATTACAAATCGATTATTCCTATTCAGTAGTTAAGATATACAATTTAATAAAACTACTATAAACACTATTATACTTTTTAATTAACGTTTTAAACACATGTTTTAAATGTGTAGGTATAAAAAAACCTTAATTTTTGTAATAAGTATCATCTGGAATTAAAATTTCTAGTGTATTTTAGCGCCTAAATTAAAAATTTTCTCCCCCGGGAGCATTCTGCCCCCCGGACCCCCTTAACAAAGGGCTCTGCCCCTTGACCCCGCTGAGGGGCTCTCGCCCCCCAGACCCCCCATATCTGGGGGGCTGCTGCCCCCAGACCCCCCTTCAGGGTTAGTATTGCCCCCCTCAGACCGGCCCCCCAAATGAAATCCTGGGCACGCCACTGAAACACATTATTATTAAAAGAATTAAAAAATAAAATTTATACATTGCAATAGGGTCTTATAAATATTTTAATTTTACAGTTTTAAAGCATTTATAAGCTTGTTTTACGTTTTTTTACGCGTTTTAAGCCCATTTTAAGGCAGCGTGGAAATATTGGGTACACCCCACCCCCTCAAAATTTGGGTCTTGCCGGACACCCCCCCCTAAAATTCGACCCCCCTCCTTATACCCCCCAAAATCCGAGAGGCTGCCCACCTATGCCGCCCATCCCCTTGAAATGGTTGCCAGATGGTGAAATTAGGTGGTTTTCAGAGGTTATTCATCATAACAATCAGAAATGCGTTTGCAAACCAAAATTTATTAAAAAAACTTAGTTTCAATCATAAAAGCATTAAAAATGTTTTAATTTTCCTAAGCCTAAGCAAAGCTGTAAAATCAAGCTGAATTTTACCATGATAAAATTTTGTTGTATTTTCCAAGTGTCAAATTTTAAAGAAAATATTGCAAAGGCATTATATTTATGGTGAATTTACACCACTGACCACTGTATAGTGATTTTGTAACGTTTATGGTGATTTTGGCTGGCCTATGGTGAAGTTGCCCATGGCGTTTTTATATGGACCCCTCAGACCCAAGCGCTGTCTTTTCCAGAGTTTAAACTTATAAACAAAACCATGCTTGACTATGGGCAGACCTGTCCCTGTGCACAGTCTGGAAATACCCCCGGA
>JASAMX010023458.1:45000-47185 GCA_030248175.1 Microlaimidae sp. YZB2_3 | reverse complement strand
GTAATAAAAATTTCTACTATAAGATAAAGATTTGTTTATACATTGATCTAATCACACAGCATTGTTGCATGTTTTTTTGTTTGATGAAATGTCAATTTAAAAAATCATACTCACAGCAATCTTTGACAAGCGCGAAATCGCCAATTTTTCAATAAGAAGATTATATTTGTATGTGTAAAAACAACTATAAATTTGAAAATGTGGCGATTTCGCGATTGTCAAAGATTGCTGTGAGTATGAGTTTTTAAATTGACATTTTATCAAACTAAAAAACATGCAACAATTCTGTGTGATTAGATCAATGTATAAACAAATCATTATCATATGGTAGAAATTTTTATTTAGTGAGCAGCGGGCCAAACCAAACGCAAATTTCCTATAGTCCACATAATGTCCATCTCAGGCTAGTCCACATCTTTTCTGTCTAAACATACGCTCGGGAAAAAAATCGCCCCTTTTTCCTGCTCTATTCTTAGAGCATTTTTCAGGGCTAGTCTACCACTTTTTTGAATTAAATTTTAAAAAATAGCCTAATAAACTATAGTTTTAGCTGCGCAATGACATATGTTTATAATCATTCCGTTGCCGAAATATGCTTTTTTAAATAAAAAATAATAATAAGAAGAAGATGAATTTAAATTAAAAAATTTACCCACGTTGTTTAATTATAGTTAGTGCGGTGCAGTTGCGCTTCAGACAAAGTTTACTTACGTTCTCTAAACATAGTTGGCGCGATCCCGTGCGCCAAATAATAAGAATATGATGAACATGAATTACAAAATTTACTTACATTCTCTAAGTATAGTTGGCGCGGTGCCGTGGGTTAAATTGCAGTATGGCACCCCGCACCACCGATGATTACCGGCGCGTGGCACTACTGCGCCACCGACGCTTATTATTATTTTTTAATAAATAAAACTTTGAATTAATTTTGTCATCAGTAATGTAAGAATTAAAAAAAGTACTCTGTTGTTTTCTCCGTTTTCCGCGCGGTTGAAGCAGATGGCGCTGGGAACTGGTTCCGCTTCTGCCACCAATTAAAACTGGTCTGCTTTTTTGCGCGGTTTCTATGAGAGGATGTTGGTTGTCTGCTCTGTACAATCTTTATTGTTGCTAAAAGGCTGCTATTGTGCGTTTGGGAGTTTTTATTTGTCTATTTTTCAAATTTTTTATATTGATCAATAAATCGATAACAAGGACCTCAATGAAAAAAGTGCTTTCTAAGAAAGTTGCGTAATTCCTTCTTCTTTGTAATGAGCCCAAGTTTATTTTTGATCAATCAGTAAGGAATGAGGAATATCGCTTTTAAGGATGGAGCGTTGGAATAATAATAATAATAATAATAATAATAATAATAAGAAGAAGAAGGTTCTGAATTTCAAAATTTACCCACGTTCTCTAATAATGGTTGGCACGGGGCTAAATCGCCACCGTGGCGCTCCCGCGCCACCCATGATATTAAAAATTAATAATAAAAAGGAAGGAAAGGTTATGTGATGTTACTTAGGAATATATTGATGGAAAAAATTTTTAAAAAAGGTAAATACAGCAATTATATTTTAATGCAATATTATAAAATTTGTATAATAACTGAAAAATATATTTTTGGAAACTTATATAAAATATAAAGATTAGACTAAGCAGAAAATTTTTTTTTGTTTTTTTTAAGTCTGCCGTATATGGGAGTGAAAATGAACGTAATGAAGTTTTTTTTATTTTTTTCCACCTCGCAAAACCACCTCGCGCAAAATGAAAAATTTAGTAAATGCACGTATATCAATGCACGTTATTTTTTATTAAATGAATCCTATGGGAGAAAATATTTATTCACCTCGTAAGTTGGTTAAATTCTTATCCTTAAAACACTAGAAAAATTTAGCTCAACTTTAACCTTGATAAAATTGATTTTTTACTCGCATCCTTAGGCACATAAAAAAAAGTTATCCCAGGATAACTTTTAACCGCGCGTAAGAATGTTAGCTCCTGTTAACATACTTTTTAATTACTAATTCAAAAATATCGGCTAATTAAATAAAATTAGCATATATTTATATGCGAAATAACTAAGAAAATTAATAGTTGTATCTGGGGAAAAATAAACCCCATAACTTTTTAGATCTTAACAATAATAAAAACCACGCCGGCGAGCTTTCACTGTACCCACGATGGTCAAAACCCTCCCATT